>VUQI01031150.1:0-12837 GCA_015106735.1 Paratilapia polleni
CTTGCTGTAATTGATGGAACCATGAATTGTGCTCTCTACCAGAAAATCCTGAAGGAGAATGTCAGGTCATCAGTTTGTTCCCTGCAGCTCAAGAGAACTTGTGATATGCAGCAGGACAATGACCCAAAACACACCAGCAAGTGCACCTCAAAATAAAACAAAATGAAGGTTTTGGAGTGGTCTAGTCAAAGTCTGGATATAAATCTGACTGAGATGCTTTGGCATGACCTTAAACAGACTGTTCATGCTCGAAAACCCTCCAGTGTGGCTGAATTAAAACAATTCTGTGTGGGCCAAAATTCCTCCACAGTGATGTGAAAGACTCATTGCCAGTTATCACAAATGCTTGATTGCAGTTGTTGCTGCCAAGGGTGGCACAACCAGTTATTAGGTTTAGGGGGCAATTACTTTTTCACAGAGGGCCAGGTAGGTTTGGATATCTTTTTTCCCTTAATAAATGAAATCATCATTTAAAAACTGCATTTTGTATTTACTCAGGTTATCTTTGACTAATATTAAAATTTGTTTGATGATCTGAAACATTTAAGTGTGACAAATATGCAAAAAATTAAGAAATCAGGAAGGGGGCGAACACTTTTTCACACCACTGTAGCAGATGTGTGTCTCAGTGCACGAGAATCAAAGTTTGGGGTTCTTTTTGCAGAATTCTATTTGCAGGTGTGGGCAATACTGGAGAAACTGGCAGTCAAAAGCTATGCCACATGGATTATTTTTCTTACAGTGAAATGAGGATCTTTCTAATCCCTTGCCAGACTCACACTCATCCTCAGCCCTTCTTTTTCTGAAGGCTTATATCTTGGGATTCATATCAATAGCAAAGAAAACAGCAGAGATGTCAGAGGTTTAAATAAGACATGCTCTGTGTGTAGCTCCATATATTCATTTGCACCTTTTCTAAAAACCCTGATCCTAATTTTATGGATTTGAATGTATGACAAATGCACTTACTTTTTCCATGCAACTGATTTTTTTTTTTTTTTTTAAAGAAAACTGGTATATACTACACAATTTCAGGTTTTATGCCATTTGATTAAATATATCATGTTCATCTGCAGGCACTATTTTAAGCAGAATAAAATGTTTGCTTGTCCAAATATATCAAAATCTCTTTCCATGGGATGTCCTCATTTTTGATGGTTGTAATCATTATTATCTAGGCCAGCAATAATATTTTGCTGTAGTGCAAAACCGATTAAATATCAACCAAATTCAGTATCAGAAATGCAATAACTGGCAGTGTATTACATTTTTCAAAGTTATGATAGGTCTTAAAGCGCTTTTTACTACAAGCCTCATTCACCCAATCACACACACACACACACACACGCACACACACACGTTTTGACGTCTTAGTGGGGAACTCCATTGACATAATGCTTTCCCTAGCCCCTTACCCCAACCCTAACCATCAGAAATGAATGCCTAACCCTAACCCTTACCCTAAACCTAACCATAACCTAACCCTAACCCTGAAACAATGTTTTGAGCCTCAAAAATGCTCAAATATGCCTTCAAATTCATGAGGACCAGCTTTTTGTTCTCACAAATCACGGTTGGTCCTCACAACTAGTTTTATGCGAATTTTTGTCCTCACAAAGATCTCTAAACAAATACACACACACACACACACACACACATGCTCATACACGCACTTTTCTATACCTAAGTGCCTTATCTAACATTTGCACACACACACACACACAGATGCATCAGGGGCAACTTGGGGTTCAGTATCTTGCCTAAGGATACTTCGACATGCAGACTGGAGGAGCCAGGGAATGAACTGTCAACCTCCCAACTGGTAGACGACCCACTCTACCTCCTGAGCCCCAGCCGCCCCCACCAGATATATATGAAGGAAATGCCTCATATTATCAAAGATGCAGGTATATGTATTTCCATCACAGCAGATCCTCTGTGGATGCTGACAGAAAGTTCAGATTTCCCAATGCATTTTCATGCCAGGGCATTAAGTAGCCCCCTGCCATTGTGTCAGAACAGCTGTAAGCAGAGATACGCATAAGGAATATTTTCCTGTTGTTGCTTGATGCACTGGGCATGGCAATTTTGAAATCTTTCCTCTTTAACTTAAATTTGCATTAAAAGGTTGGAGGCGGTGGTCACTGAGTAAGTCATACATTTGTCAGCCAGGAGACTACAGTCTTGTCCCATTTAGGAGCTTTGTGTTTTGAACTTTGTTTTATTTCCCTTTAACTTGGTTTTAATTTTACTTACACTCACTGGTTAGGTTTAGGTGCTAAAAACTACTACTGATGAGGAACATGAAATAATAGAAAACATGTGCTTACACAATCCTGTCTCTTAGAAATGACATACACCACAAAACAAAACAAACAAAAAACAAAACAAAGTGTATTCCATGCTTGACCCTCCTGCTGTTTTAAACTTTGATTTTGTGTCAAAGCCAACCCCTCACATTCTGTTTTTTTTTTTTCAGCTTTCATCATTGGGATACCTCAGCATTTTCCTTCAGCCTTATAGCTTTTAGACTGAATGTCTATAAGCCCAACAAAGTGGTCACACAATCCTCACAGCTAATCAGCCGTGTTCTTAAATCTACAGCCAGAGTCCACTCATCCTCTGCTGGTTTAAACATGTCTTCTCTTAGTCTTTCTTTTTTTACTGCAGGGGCAAACCTGCTGAGGGGCTTTACTCTGTATCATAGAAAAAAGATTTTTTTCATATTTTACCCTTAACCTCCAAACATCCACTATTTCACTGGCAAACCGCTTAAGGGTTGGGTTAGAATAAAGCTGAATTTTACCCACATGTTAAGTAGTTTCAGACACTAGAAGATGTTACCTTTCAAATCAAGTGTCTTACATGAATTTTTGACCTTACACTTCTTCTATTATATGATTTCCGTTTGGCTATAACAAAGAGGTGAAAATTCTACATAAAGGGGTAGATGTGAACCTAACACTAACCCTACCAGTGACTGAGTGGGTGTTAAGAGGCTGATAGCTGTTCAGCACCTGCCTATGTTGCCAAGTGAAATGGTGTATCGACAGACTCATTCCAACTGCTGACTAAACATGCATGTGTAGGACTTGCTCCCTGCTGGGAGGGGCTGACAGAGGCATTAACTGCCTGCTGTGTTTGGGGGAGATGATAGCAGTAGATTTGCAACAATCAAATTCAGTTTTCCTCTAATCCAATAGAAAGTTTAGCACAGATAACTTCAAACTTGAACCCTCAGACTATAAAGAATTAGTACAACTGACTAAAAGCTCCCTGCAGCTATGCATGTTTCTTCCTCACCACACTTTCCCTCTTCATCCTGTGACCTGGTTTGACTCTGAGACTGTGCTCTTGGTTCTCCTTACTGTTTCCTCCTGCTGATGGATTTGCTGCACAGCCATCTTTCTTTCCCTGATGGAGCTGCTCTACTCCATTAAGTTTCTTTGTGCTCAGCTCAGAGCTCTCCTGACTGTGTTGCACTTGCACTAAAATTCTTTTTTGTGCGTAGTGACTCAGACTACTGAACTACTTGTGTATTAAATAGACACATCTATATAGTGGTTTAAGTTATTGGTAGTTAGTTGTAGTAGAGTAGAATATTCTATAACACATTTTAAAATAAAATACAGCATTGGAGATAGGATAATATTTAGAAAAACTGACAAAGACACTAATAACTCACCTTTAAAATGACAGGATCCTTTGCTAGGACTCAAATGTAATCCTGTTAACATTGGCTGTAAACAGTCTAATCAGGTATTTGTCAGCCAATGAAAAAGAAATAAAATATTAATTTCATTAAAAAATGAAAGCCTTTTTTAAATTGATGTGGCCCACTAATGTATAATACATTAGTAAGACTGGTTACAGTGATTTTTCACAATACTGGCTGTTCACAATACTAACCCTGTTCAACTAACAACCCATTTATTACTGATGCTATGTGTTATACAAAAAAAGGTTAAAAAGAAAAAAAGTGTGCTTGGTGCTGCAGGGATGATGTCTTTTTGTAGGCCAACCCAGAAGGTAGCAATGCTCTGGTTTCCACAACAATGTGATTTTTCCATAAACTTGATTGCAGAAAATCCCTCTGCCTAATCCTGATCACAAGCAAGCAAAAAACACAAACTGAACCAATCACATAAGCTCCTTGGTGGAGGTAATAATTGTGAACACTAGTTCAGATTTATTGTCTCTATAGTGTAGCCAGCAGAGATCTGGATAACAGGCAACAGATATCTATCCTTTTCAATCTGTTATAGTCCAACAATAAATCCAGATACTTTTTAAAAGCTAATAAAAGAATGAAGACTTCAGATGCAAAAACCTCTAAGTCTGTCTGGTGTTTTTTTTTTTTTCTTTTAATAAGCATTTTTAATTTAATCAGGCTCCTATTTTCAGGTTCAGTAAGTTCACTTTAATTCCAATGAAATTTATATTAGTCACTGAAGAAAATGTCTTATTTTCAGAATTGTAACTTAAATCAGTTCATTGATTTTTAACAAATTTTAATGTCTTTTGCAGCGAAACCCATTATGACCTTGTGTGCTTTATTTTACAGAAAGATAAATAATAAATAATATGATGTATCAAAAATAAAAAATAAATAAATAACTCAAAATAAATAAATAGAAAAAGAGTGAACTTCATGCACCTCTTATGTCAAGTTACGATACAAAGTAGTGCGTGAAACTGGTAAACAACATTGTGATAACAGTCTGAACAAAGTGATAAATGGGACTCGACCTGTTTGAATGTCACATGATCTGATTTGTTTCTTCTGATTGATGGTGCTGTGGACACAGTAACTTTTGCTGGCAAAGGGGAGGTGGCATTTAGAGATTAGCATGAGGTAAGTTCAATGCAATCCTCCCTCAGTTTCAAAACCAAGCACAAGGAGATGTCTGCATCTCAGTACCAGACCTGTGCTGGTGACCAACTGTGAGAGCAGGTGAAGATCCATTGGGAGGTGAAAGCTGTGCCACAGGAAACTCAGGAGAGATTAAGCAGCCTTCTGAATGACGGAACAACCATTTCAACTGCCTGAGGTACCTGCTGTGCTTAAGAATAGGCATTACAACTGTATGCCTTACAGAGCATACAGTTGGGGTGCCATAGGAGTTTCTACTAAAGAAGAGCTTTAGCAATACAAGGACTGCATGAAGTCATCAATGAAGCTTTCCCGCATGAACATATAGGACTGGGAACAAGCTGCTTCACAGCATAAACATGAGACTCCAAGTCTCATTGCACCTGCGATAAAGAAGCCAACAGACAAGCCCGGAAAGTTAGACCAGGAACCTTGCAGGAATCTCTTACTCCTCAGGAATTCATTTGTGATATGTGAGGCAGGAAATAAATACATTGTCATATGCATTGTAATCATAAAAAAAGAATGTGTTTCAAACATCCAAGGACACCTTACAATACTTCAAAGCATATAACTAATAATTAAACAGCAAAAGTTAAAATCAAAGTGGATATGACATGAGCTGATTACAGTTGCTTTATCGTAGCTAAAACCAACGTTTTACTCTGGAGAAAGAGCCAGAACCAAAATAACTGCAGTTATAAAAAATGGAAAGACATACAAACTCACTGGAGAACTGTGTGACAAAGTTTAGCCTTAAGCAGGGGTGACTGACTGATGTTTCAACATAGGTGTATGTGCTCACTGCTGGAACAGTTTAGTACTAAATGCTTCACTCGGCAGGAGATACTGGATAGATTTACAGGTCCTGACCGGGGTACACAGAGAGAAAACATTCCCATCTCCTAGCTATGTTGTCCCTTACTTCATTCAGCTTTGGCGAACAAAGCAACAAATGTGTAATTTGCTGGCAGTGGCAAAGCCACAACCACTTGCTAGATGCTTGTACTGGAACAAAATAAATAAATAAATAAATAAAAGCAGAAATAGAAGATGGGGCGTGTTCCAACCCATGAGTTCTGAGCAAACAGCATAAGAAGTGGGGGGCCAACCACTTTAAGCTCCTGTCCTACAGTCTTTCTGTATAAACATATAAGATTTACCAGCTGCAATAGCACAGCTATCTGCATGTGTCCTTATTGGAACATCACTGTCCTGTTTCTAGCACTTTGGCAGGTGTCAGTGTCTCTGTGTGACAGACTTAACGGCATGATAGTGTCACAAATATGCAACATTCAGTCAAAAAACAGGTTGAAGTAAAAATGAAGGCAGAATGCAAAAATGGATGTGATCACTTTGCAGATGGTGTGATTGCCAGATGCTCTCTTGTGTCTTTCCTTCTTTTTAAAAAATTCCTAAGTGTTTCTAAAAATGCTAAAGAAAATTCCAGCACTCTTTATAAACCGAGGAAAAGCTCATCGAAAACACAATTTTTCAACACTGAGACATTGTTAAAAAAAATGAAAATCTGTTGAAAAAGACTTTACATCTACAGAGTAATTTACTGCAGAAGCAGGTGATTATGTGACATTATTTATCACTGTACCCCTATGCCACCCTAGAATATGGGAATAATAACTTTTGACTGGCTAGATGCTTGTACATATCTGCTCACCATGCAACACACAATGAGACACCCAATGAGAAACATAGTTTATATGTAGATCTCTACAGATGTCAATAACATATTTTTTTATATTTAAAAAGAATGTGCCAATCCAGTAATCCAAGTCTGTGTACCAAGAATGGGAGGTTTTGTGGCTGTCTGACCACAACCATTTCACAACCAAACAAAGTGTCAATCAAATGGTGTATGATTAAAAAGATGAATTTTTGAAACAACAGCTAAGCATGAGCTAGACTCTACTAAACTTTCACTTTCACCTGATTTTAGACTGGATGGCTACGTACCATTTAGATGACTTCTGCACCTTAAATCAACAGGAAACTGCTCAGTGGGTAGTTTACTCCAAAGATCATAGAATAACAGTGAAAACAAGCTTTGATCTTCTGGCTATATAAGTCTATTTTATATTAAATATAATTTTAACAAGCAGTGAAGCCTATTCTGAAGTCTCCAACTGCAAAGTGTGTGAATAATGGATTTTTTTTGCACAGCAAAAGTACTCTGTAGGTTACTAGCTTTAGTAATATCACAACACCTAGTGGGAAATCAAGCCTTAACGTTAGTTTCATAAAGAAAAGAAGATCCTCTGTAAACATTATGAAAACTGATTGATTCGCAGCCCCCGTCATTGGTGTTTCCTCTCAGCATCTGTGTTTGGACGAATTCTTGGGGCAATTAACAGCCAGGTCCCATGTAGCGTGAGAGGAATGACTTGCAGAGGATAATGACAGATTTCTTCATCCTCTCAGCAAACAGGCCGTGGCCCATGTCTGCTCAGCCCTCCCCACCACTCCACCATCTCTGACATCCACCTGTACATCAGCCAGGGTTCATGAAGCATGACCAGAACAGGAGCCAGAGGGGATAGAGGAGGAACATCAGGATGAACAAACTGTTTCAGACTCTGATTCTGCACACTGAATGCAAAAAAGCCCAGCTCTGTGTGCAAGTTTCTCTAAAATCTTCATCTAGTAGCAGTAAATACAGGTTCTCCTCTATCAATGTATTGATTGTACTTCTGAAGGCAAATTGAAAGAGAATGTATAAAGGTCTTATGAAAGTAATTACATGGGTCTGGTACCTTCCAGTATGGATGGTGGATTATTGCCTAAAAAGCAGCACTGTGCACAGGAAATCAATGCTCATAAGCTCATAAGCTAACTGAAATGTACTTATGTACTGTATAGATATTCTAATCTAAGTCTTATTAAAGTACAAATCAGCAAGAACTCTAAGAAAACATGACCCTCTGCTCTTCTGTAGCTACAGAGTGGAAATTTTCAAAAGTACTTCAAGGGCTTATAAAACAAGACATGAAACAGTGACATCCTGATGAGGTTCTACACTATAATATATATAATATATCTTAATCATATCCTGGTTCTCTGTTTCCCCTTTTTGGCTTTTTACAGTCCAAGATTGAGCTGATCGTTATACTGAGGGTGAAAAATTGGAATTTAACATCACAGAATGTGACTTTATTCCCTTACTTACTTTGAAATATTTCCAGTGTTATGTAAGGACTGAGTTATACTACCAATGCTGGTCAAATGCTTGGAGAAACCAAGTCAGCAAGGGTCTTTGTACAAAAGCATAACAGAGAAAACACCAAAGCTTTGAAGAACAGTGAAAAAAAACATTAAAGCAAACCAAAAGTGTTTCCTATATTATGCTCTTCATACTAGACTCATAGTTTCTCATAATGGCAGCCTATAATATAGTGTTAGGGTTAGACCCAACCCTGACCCTGTTAGACCTGAAAGGGTTTACAGGTGAACTTTATTAAATATTTAACTGGTAGAATTTCTTTCTTCTTAATGCTGTCAGAGCATCACTTGTGTTGTGCTGAAGTAGTGTCAAGCTTAATTTATACTGCACTGAATCTATGTAGTGCCTATGATGTAGCATAGATACTACATGTGTATAGTATGTGCTAGATGTTGCAAAGGGTTTTTTCATAACCATGTAAATAATTCTGTGATCATCCACTTTAGTTGTCTTGTGTGGTCTTTCAGGCCTTGTGGTGTTGCTGAGCCGGTCAGTGCATTCATTCTTTTTAAGAATTCTTTTTGAGATTGTTGACTTGGACACTCCTAAAGTTTTTGTTATCTCTCTGATAGGTTTATTTTGGTTTTTTGGGGTTGTTTTTTCCCAGACTAATGATGGCCTCCCTCACTTGCATTAGCATCTCTTTGGACCTCTTATTGAGAGTTCCAGTGAACAGCTACCAAATGAAGTTCAACACTTGGAATCTACACCAGATATTTTATCTGCTTAATTTGTCATGGAATAGGGGAGGGAGGGGACAGGCCTCACCTGGCCAGGAAACTGCTTGCTAGTGAGCTATACAGTTAATTTTAAAAATGGGGTGCTATGTCACTGTGTTCAATGCTCACGTGGGCAATGGCAGTGAGACCTGGAGGGTGTGATTGGGAGGAACAGCCTGCCTGATCTGAACCCGAGTGGTGTTTTGCTATTGGTTTGTCTATAACGAACACCATGTTCGAACATAAGGGTGTCCGTAAGTGCATGTGGCACCAGGACACCCTAGGTTGCAGGTCAATGATGGATTTTGTAATTGTATCATCACATATGCGGCCGTATAATCTGGAGTGTGGACTGTTTTTCCAGCCAAGGATAACCAAGGATTATGGGAGCTTGTGGTGTGGGAAAAACTAAAAACTGTAAGTACTCACTATGGTTTCCAGAGAAGAGTAGATGAATGGGTTCTGTTTGGTGAGTGATTTTTGTAAGTAACTGTCCATTAGGGGCAGTCGCAGACATAGGAGTTGAGAGAGGCTCACACCAGGAAGCTCCCCCCGTAGGTGGAGACCAGAGATGAACCCTGCCCAGCAATTCCACCTAAGAATAATGACAGAGAAGTGCAGGAAAAGAGAAAAGAAAAAGGAAAAAAGAACCCCAACCAATCCAACCTGCTTAACCATAACAAAACCACCAGTGTTAAGGATTTAGAGGGATCCATTAGCAGAATAGGACTGTTACATGTTTTGTAACTACAAGTTTTTTAGAATGATCGCTTCATATCTAAATAGGGTGCAGGTCCGTTTCCACAAAGTCCATCATGTTGCAACCACTGCATTTCAGTAGGCCAGAGCAGACAAACCAAACACTGCTTCTGTGGAGGGCCTCTTGCATTTTTACTCTGAAGATAAATGTCACTGTATGTTCCTTATCATAGACAGTATAAAAGTAGCTTCCAGGTCTGAAAAGTGAAGCCAGCACAGAAGCATTTTAAACCAGTCTTCTTTTTAATGGCCATCGGGGGGTGATACCTGTGGTTATAAAAAACTTCTATACCTGCAGAACTCTTTGTGAAATCTGCCCTTGGACTTGACCTTTGTAAACATGTTCCCAATGAGTTTATGAGCTCAGTAACTCATGTTGGGTCATACTGAATAAAACATTAAGTCTATTTTGTAATTAAGTCTACTACTTTATACATACTGGAAACACAAATTCCATTTGGGATTGTGTGAGGAAGGGCATCTGGTGTAAAACTCTACCAAATCAAACATGTGGAGTTACCTGCTGTGGTGACCCCTTGTGACAAGGGAGCAGCTGAAAGTGGCTTTTAGTCTATTTTGGATCATTCTAAGGTTCAGGTAGGAGGGTCATCCAGGGTATGCATGTGCAGTTTCACAATTAGCTCCATCCCTCACTTGTTACATCCGATTTCAAAACGAAAAAGCTGAACTTAAGGCTTCATTATGGAACTTCACAAACCAATGATGGCATCTCAATGGCTACATCCATCTTTTAAATGGTCCTCATATATGGTTGGAGTGAGGTGCCACTGTATCCCTATTTTAAACAAGCTTTCAATATATGGACTGAATGAAATCGTAGATTTTAGGTGTTTTATTATAACCTAACCACAAAAGCAACATGGGAAAAGAAAAATATATATTTTCTCTACGCTTGGGGCATAAGCCATTAGGAAAAAAAACACTTAATACACAGGAACAAAAATTGGGTTACAAAGTGTTATGTTCTCTTCATACACATTCATTTGTTTTTTCTAAGCTCAAGAACTTGTTCAGACCCAAACTAATGTCTCATACCAGTATGGCTCTGTATGTTTATCTTCTGGAGTTCTGCCATACATGAGTTGTTGATATTTTTAATGAAGTTAAATGCTGCAGTCTGCTGGGTTCATCAACTAGCCTGAAGAATTTGCCTGAAGACTGAATGATTATATTCATATTATATTATTTGTGAACAAATCAGCGGTGACAACAAATTTTATTAAACTTCATCATCTTATTTAATATCTTACAAAACATACTATTTACTTGCATCCAGCCAAGGCTACCTCAAATGTGACTGGTCAGTGGAACACACACTACATTGGTTCTACTAATCCCCCATTCTACCACACCCCAAAGGTGTGGTGAAGTCAACTGAAGTCCACTGAGCTCACTGTCATCTTCATTAAACCAGTTTGTGATGACTTTTCCTTTGTGACATGGAGTATTAACAAGCAGGAAGTAGACATTTGAAGATATTAAAATGTGGTCCTCAGTCCTTTACCAAACCTACCACCTGAATCTGCAAGATTTTATACAAGGCACAGCTGCCACATGACTGATTGATTGGACGATGACTTGAAAAAGCAGGTGTACAATTAATTATTAACTTTGTTAGAAAAAAAATTGTCTTGGGCAATTTCAAACACAATCGAAATTGCAGCACATGTGAACAACCAAACTACCTTACACGGACAGATGGTGTTCTCAGCATAATATCCCATATCCAAATATAGGATCTATTAGATATAGGATCTATTAGATTTGATCAAGCTCATAATTAGGGCTAATTAGGGCTACTATTGCATGTTATTAACTTTTGTCTACCCTGCTGTAATTTTTGCTTTGTCCTGTTTGTTGTTTGTGATCTCTCTATGCTCTTCTGCAGTTGTCTCTTCCTGTTAGAAGGGAGTTCTTCCTCCCCACAGTCATCAAATGCTTGCACACAGGGGCTCATCGTGAAATCATGAAAATTCAGTGCTTTTGGCAAAAGTTTGAAAATTTAATCATAGGAATTCTGTAATATACCCACATATGGATGCAAGTTTTGAAGAAATGACTGGGACTAATGGAAGGTGTGAGCAGACTGTACTTGTTTGGGTTAAATGTGTAAAAAATGCTGATATGGTCCTCTTAAGGAAGCATGACCGGAAAAAAGACATTTTTACACTTAGACACAGTGAAAATCATAGCCTGAGGATATACAGTGCCTAACAAATTTATTAGACCACCACCCAGTATAAGGTTTATTCCACAGCTGCCCTAAATTGACAGTATTGGTAATTGGTAACACTGGTTCTCCTGTGGTGGTGCTCTGACTTGGTGTTGGCTCTCTGTGGTATCGTATCACTTCCTGTTCCTGTTGCACCGCACAGTGGTGCTTGCTGTGTAGCTTAACTTGTGTAGCTTGTTTAACTAACTGCTAACTTTTGCATAGTGACTTATTTTCATAGTGTAACCTACACATGCTTTATTAATAGCACACTTTCTGCTGAATCACCTGCAAATTTATATTCATATTTACTCATTGTGTCTTTAGAGATTCGCTAGCTTAGCGTAGCTTTTAGCTTAGCTCGTAGCCGAATCACTGTCAGCATGGCTTCTCCTGTCTCACATCTTTCCTGCTCTGTGTGTCAAATGTTTAGCTATTCCTCAGCCTCCTCTATTAATAATGATACTTGTAATAAATGTAGCTTTGGAGGCCAGGCTCAATGAATTGGAAACTCGGCTCTGCACCATTGAAAATCCTGTAGCTAGCCAGGCCCCTGTAGCCGGTGCGGGCGAAGGTAGCTTAGATCCAACTAGCTCTATCCCAGCAGGCCCCGAGCAGCTGGGGAATCAGGTCGACTTGATGACGGTGAGGAGGAAGCATAGTCCGAAACAAAAGCCCCCGGTACACCACCAACCTGTTCAAGTTTCAGATCGATTTTCCCCACTCAGCAACACACCTGCTGAGGAAAATACTCTGGTTATTGGCGACTCAATTCTCAGAAACGTGAAGCTAGAGACTCCAGCGACCATAGTCGATTGTATTCCAGAGGCCAGAGCAGGCGACATTGAAGGAAATTTAAAACTGCTGGCTAAGGATAAACGTAGATTTGGTAAGACTCTGCACCAAAGTGTAAAACAGTTAAATGTGGATTATTAAACATTAGGTCTCTCTCTTCTAAGTCCCTGTTGGTAAATGATTTGATAATTGATCAGCATATTGATTTATTCTGCCTTGCAGA
>VUQI01031152.1:0-13142 GCA_015106735.1 Paratilapia polleni
ATTTTGGACAATTTCATGCTCCCAACTTTGTGGGAACAGTTTGGGGATGGCCCCTTCCTGTTCCAACATGACTGAACACCAGTGCACGAAGCAAGGTCCATAAAGACATGGATGAGCGTTGGTGTGGAAGAACTTGACTGGCCTGCACAGAGTCCTGACCTCAACCCAATAGAACACCTTTGGGATGAATTAGAGCGGAGACTGCGAGCCAGCCCTTCTCGTCCAAAATCAGTATCTGACCTCACAAATGTGCTTCTGGAAGAATGGTCAAACATTCCCATAAACACACTCCTAAACCTTGTGGAAAGCCTTCCCAGAAGAGTTGAAGCTGTTATAGCTGCAAAGGGTGGGCGACATCATATTAAACCCTATGGATTAAGAATGGGATGTCACTCAAGTTCATATGCATGTGAAGGCAGACGAGTGAATACTTTTGGCAATATAGTGTATCTTTAATGTGTGTTTTTTTCATGATTTTTTTTTTTCAAACAGTGAAACCCTTTGTAACTGTGTGTTTTAAAAAGTGCATATTAAGTTATTATTATTATTATTATTGTTGTCTTACTTGTAAAATGGTTTAGTTTTAACAATTATGGTTGATCATCCAAAACTGAGACTATGGAATGAGAAATATAGGGCACCGCCTTAATATTATAATATAAAGTCATCCTTTTCATTTGCCTTTGTTTACCCTTTTGTGTTTTCTGATATTTCTGAATGTTTAGGCTGACCCATGTTGTAAGTGGGCTATCCTGAGTCTTAGACGGTCTGATAGAGAGGAAGACCATCCTGTCTCTGCTGTCCTTCCATCTCACCTTGCAGACGCCCACCATCAAGTCCGCATGCTTGTAGCTGTTTCAGTGGAGAGGTATGCTTCAATCTTTCACTACAAATAAACATCAAACAAAACCAAGATCACATAGATAGATATGTGATCATTGCTATCATTTTCCCGTGTGTCCAGGCTGTTTCTGGACATGAGCTCAGAGCAACCAGAAAAGAGGAAGATGCTGCCACTAAAACACCAACAGGAAGCCTTTGAGAATGTTTATCTGAAGACTCAAGAGGGTATGAAGCTTCCGGTAAGATCATGCAGTGTTGCCACACATCAAAAACTGTCTGTTATATTTGTTTTATACACTTTTTCCACATGTTTTGGCGATGTTACCATGTGTTGTTTATGCAACCGCACACAGAGAAGCAGCTCTTCAGAGGACCAGGAGGACGAGATGTTCAACCGCAAGGCCACCCTGCTGAAGAGCTTGTCTGTTGTGCTGTGTTGTAGCCCTGTGTGTGAAAAACAGTCCCTGTTTGCACTCTTCCAGTCCTATAAAGAAAATAATATTGAGGAGCAGCTCATTAAAAAGGTAACAATTTAAGGTCTGGATGCATTGTAGAAGTGAAGTAAAACTTACTTTGGATAACTGCTACTTGAGTGAACTTTTTTGAGATTAATAGCCCATTGTATGTCACTGTATAACCTAAAAAACATGAAGTTGCCCCTTTAAAACAAAAAACTGCTGAAAGCCCAGAGTGACGTGAATTGATTGCTGTCCTCTTTTTCACCACAGATGTTGTGCAGTGTCTCCAGAGCGCTGGGCTACAGGAGCGTAAAAACATTTGTCAGCTCTCACCTGAACTACTTGGTGGCTGAGTGGCTCGCACAGAGACAGTCTGATGACCGCTACACTCTCGGATCTTTCCCCTACAGTCTCCTGGACCATGACACAGTCAGAGATTTCTATAAGTGAGAAATTAAGCTTGTCTTTGACCTTAATTTAAACATGACTCACTGAGTCACCTCTCCTTGTGTAGTCCGTCTGCTGTAGTTACATAAAGTCAAACACTATAAACAGTGTTATTTATGTCTGAGTTTATGAAGACTGTATGTGTAAGACTGAGCATCCTTTTCCAATATCCTTAAAGCTCTTCCTACCCAGTGCTGATCCCCCGCCTGGTCTTCTTGGATGACTTTGAGCAGGTGAAGTCTATCGGCAGGTGTCTCGAAAAGGACTGGAGAGACTTACTTGCCGACTGTTTCCCCAAGATCATGGTTAACATTTTGCCATACTTCGCACTGCCGGGCCAGGACTTGCAGGTTGCACAGCAAAGAGAGAAGGCCCACAGGGTGTACAACCTGCTCAAAGATGCCAGCTGTCTGGGCAAACAGGTAACACCACCTTTGATCTACAGTACATCTGCAGTAAGACTTCTGCTTGTCAGTAATAAGATCTGAGGAGATGTCATCAAGGTCACAGGCTTGACTGAGCATGCAATATATGCCACAGTTAAATGGTAGCTTTCATTTACTCTAAAACTCGTCTTCTCACATTTGGAAATGCGTCCACAGCAAATTGACAGCCTGATCCACAGTAACCTGGCGGACATTGTAGTGGAACTGCTCATGACTTTGTATGAAGGAAGTGGAACTGAAGGAGACAGAGGAGACCTGAAATGCTTTATTGGGTAGTAAAAATTGACTATTTGTCCTCTGGTAGTTGGTTTTTTTTTTTTGTTGTTGTTCTTTTTCTGTTCATTTATCTAAATATTAAGTATGTTAAAACATGGAAGTCAAAATGGCTGTTTAATGTCTCTCAGAGAGCTGGATCCTGTACCAAATCCACCATACTTCAGCTCATATGTCATCAAAGCAACACTGGACTACCTCAGCAAGTGCCACAGTGCCAACCACAAGTCACTGGTAGCCATTCTGTCAAAAACCCCGGTATGTTATCCCATATATTCTCAGCCACTGAAACTCTTTTCTTTTCTTGACAATAATCAAGATTTTCCTATGTTTTCTCTTTTATGTGTAAAAAATGTTACATGTCTTCTGTGCTGTAGATATCTATCCAAAGGATTCTGCTGGCCGTGTGTGAAAAGGCAGCAGGGACGACCAACAGCTATGAACGACACCGCATCCTCCTCATGTACCATTTGTTTGTGAGTCTGCTGCTCAGGGAGGTTAAGGAAGGTCTGGGAGGAGCCTGGGCCTTTGTTCTCAGAGACATCATCTACACACTCATTCATCATATTAACAGCAGGTCGGTACAAGCAAAACTAAACTCCATTATTCACTCTTACCCAGACATTACAGCTCCACTTGGCAAATTAGCAAAAGCAACATGAGTACATGGCTAATTAGCGTATCATTACATTGCGTATGTTACCATGCTATTTCTAAACCTATATTTAATCACATACTTTTTGTAGCAACGCAAAGGATGCTCTTGATAAAAATGGCTAAGCAGACGCTTAGTCAAACTGTTATTAGCACCAAAAAACCCCAAACCAAACTGGCTAACATACCACTAACTAGTTGCTTAGCTACGTTAGTAGCACCGTTTTAGGCTGGGTTTTCAGAACAGTTACAGCCTTATTAGACATTTCACCCATATTGTGTGTGTATATATGAAATTTACATCTTTCTTAATATGGTTTGTTTTCCTCCCAAACACAGACCAGTTCAGTGTGATGAGGTTTCTACCAGAAGCCTTTCTCTGTGCTGCCACCTGCTGACCTCTGTGTGCCAGGTGTCCTTACAGTTCTGTGATGATGCTCTGGACTGCCACCTACAGGTTATCATCGGGACTCTAACTGCTCAGGTGACCAGCCGACCCTCCATCTCTCAGCAGGTAAATGGTTACATACTAAAGCATACTCTGTACTGAATGTGTTTATTACACAGCATATATTACTTATATATACATACTTATATATTACTTAATGCTTACATTATCTGTATTAATATATGTATTTTTATTATGTGTCCTCTATGCACACAAATTCAAAACATGCATGTGTAAACGTGCATGTGTAAACATTTCCCATATTTGCAGCTTGAGGCCACTAAAGTAAGCTGTTATTGCCCAATCACACTCTCTGCACTCAGTGAGTCAGACTTTGAGGTGTGTCCCTATTAAGACTAGTCGGGATTAGTGCTGTCCCATGGTTCAGTTTTCAAGTTCACAAGGGTCTCTTGCAGACATTTTAAACCCTTTACTCGCACTTTCTCTAAGTCTGTATTTCTGCAGATTTTACCTGAGGGAATTACCCATAATTCATAAAACTGTGATTTCAAAAACAGGTAAGCTCAAGAGGATAAACATGGTAAATAAATAAGCATGGAAACAGGAGCTTACCCTAAAGAAAAAGGTTTAAATGAAATCAGAAGAATGCAAGAATGCTATATTATATAGCTAGCTTATTCATCAGCTTTTTCTTGTAATTTTTGCTTAATTATGTTGATTTGGCAAGTGTTGTAGAAAGTAAAAAACATAGAATAAGGTGACTTGGTTGGGCGGGCGACCCATATGCCAAAAAGGGCTGCTGCAGGGGCCTGGGTTCAGCCCATTTCCCGCGTGTCGTTCCCCAACTCTCTCTCCATTTTCCTGTCTGCTCTAAAATCTTGTCAATAAAGGCTTAAAGCCAAAAAAAAAAAAGTCTTTAAAAAACACAACATAAAAAAATCCCAAACTGACAACAGTACCAAACATGTTTTGATAGCGTAAGACCTGGCAGCCTTTTTCACTCAGTCACTTGCCAAGTGACACTGACTATGTCTGAGAGGGTTTAGTACCTTAAGCCTTTTTGGGCTGCAAGTTTATGCAGTTTAAGAAACACTTTTAATTAACACCTTTATTGATTCATGGCAATTTGAGACACTAACCTAACTAACCTAAAAGCACAAATTATAATTTGGGGCTTTTTGTGCACAGACACATAGATGCGCTGCTAGTAAATCATATGGTGATATGTTATTCAACAAACTCCTCCATATTTTAATATCTTTGTCTTAACTGTGGCTTCCTTTCAGTATGCATCAGTTTGATTTTTGAATTCTCTTCTTCCCTGAAGGTGCTCAGTCTGCTGCAGTTTCTTGTCATAGAAAATCAGCAGAAGTTAAAGGGGGCCATCAGCAGGTTGGAGCCTTTCCCTGATATCCCTGAATTCAGAGAGCTGCGGTCTGTACAGCACAAACTCAAATATAATGCTGGCACCTTCACGCTGAGACAGGTAACAGCAGCAGATACACATGTAATCACAATATCCTTGCACTGAAAGTTCATTTAGATCATCTCTCATCATCTTGATACAAAATCACAATCAGCTGGGCCGCTTTAGCATTTTTATACATGTTTCCCTTAATTCATGTTTCCCTTTTACAGGAAATCGCCCACTTCCTGTCTGTGACGTCCTGTGACTCCTTACCTCTGACTAGGCTCGAGGGGTTAAAGGAGCTGACCAGACAGCTGCATGGCAACAAGGGACAGATCAGAGACCTGCTCAAAGAGTGCCATGGTATGATGCTAAAGGAGGAAAAATGGTCTCTGGATGAGAACGATTGAATGTAAATGTTTTCTATCTGTGTCGTCCTTTTTAGCCAATCCCACAGACAGTGTGCTGGTGAAGCTAGTCCTGAGTCTCCTGCAGCTCTGTAAACTAGCAGCTAACCACCCCGGAGGAGCCGACATTCTGGGTATAAAATCAAATAACTTTTACAGAAACCCTAAGTTGTGTTGTCCTTCATAGTTTGATTAGTTTCAGTTTTGGCAGTACTTTCAAAGTACAAACCTTTTACTGCAGAGGCAACAGGCAGCTGTCTGGGAGAACTGGGTCCAGTAGACTTCTCCAACATCGCCCTCCTCCATGGCAGAGACCCTCTATATGAAAAGGCTCTCTCCCTGTTCACCTCCACTGAGTCGCAGTGTCTTTACATCGTCCTCAACTGCATGAATGATGCACTCACTCAACAGCGGTACGCTGAAGCCTAAAACTCTGTAATTATTAGGTTTTTACATGTGACTGTGGAAAAGTTGATGTGTTCTGTGCTGTGATTGCCTGCCAGTATTGAGGTGAGACGGGCAGCAGCTCAGTGTGTGAAGAACATCCTCGCAACTCAGTCTGGAGTCGACTTCTGGGACCAACACAAAGATAACAGAGACCCCATGCTGGCTTACCTCAATCCTTTCAGAACAGCCAAGAACAAGGTGAGTTTTAGATGTGTGTGTGTGTCTGCAAATTACAAGAGTCACAGTAAGCTGTGCTTTAAAAAACAAAATTATAATTCCTCTTTATGCATGTTAGAGAGTGTTTGTGCGAATGCACGCTGTTACTGACTGTTGTCCCTGATCAGGTGACTGCTGTGAGTGCTAAGGAGAGCACTGAGACCAGAGGAAAGCTGGAGAGCCAGGAGTTCTGGATTCCCCAGGCGGGCAGCCACAAGAGCTGGCTGAAGGCTCTGTGCACAGCGCTGCTGGACAGCGGAGGGGTCAGGTGTGAGGCTCTGCTGCTCTCTCGACCACTGTGTCTAGTAAGCACATGGAACTTAAAAACTGTTACTTTTTAAAGGTTGACTAACTGCATCACTCAGTCTGAATTTCTGTATTTTTGTAAACATTTAAAGCAAAAGAAAATAAATTGTCAACAACTCCAGTAACAATTTAGGCTGAATAGGGGGGATTGATTTGGGGGTTTGCTCCAGATATTATTTTCACCTTCATTATTTATTCAGTAATATCTACTCCATGGACTGTTTTTAACTTGTTTTTAATTATTTAACATTTGTAGTCTTTGTTTGGTCACATACTGAAAGTCCATCCTACTGCACCTTATTCCCTCCATCTGTCTCTTTAGGTGTGGGTGGACTGCTGTCAGAGGTTGCTGCCTCTTATCATTCACTCCATTCTTCTGGATGACTCCGATGGGTCGTATAGGGAGTTGCTCTCTTCCCACATTCAGGACTTCTTCAGTTTCTGTTGCAGAAGTGCTCAGGCCTCCAGTCGCTCTGCCACACCTCTCGCTTCTGACTCTGGTCAGTTTGAACCTGTGACAAATAATAACGATACCTTTTTTCTTTTCCCGTGTTCCTTATATTTTGACAGTGAATGGTAGTCACACTCCTCTTGACTGATCACTTTCAGGAATCTGCGTGTGCTTGTCTGCTTTGAGGTAAGCGTCTGTATTACTCTTTACAGAGTCCGACACTGCAAGCCAAGGTGTGTATGATAAGACCTCTCTGCGTACCATGCTTGCCGTTATCGACTATCTCAGACACCAACAGAGGCCACTGGAAGCTGATAGGTTTGTAATATCATAATCAGATATTATCAGATAAACGTACAGATACTGTTTTGACCTGCTGTTGTCTCTTCCCCAACAAACGTGCTGTAGACTGATATTTAGTGTACACGTAAAGCCTTCAAATGAAATTTGGTATCCTTCTTCCAGTAACTCCTGTGGCACAGTGTGTGACTCAAACTTCTGGCTGGAGCTTAACTACCTGGAGGTGGCCAAAGCTGCTCAGGCCTGCTCAGCTCACTTCACCGCTCTGCTGTACACCGAGATCTACGTGGACAAGATCAAAGCTAACATGGAAGAAAGTCGCAGGTATGCGACATCTTGATTAAAACAGTAATGTAAAATATATTTGAAGGTTTAGTTTTCTTTTTTTGATCCGTTTATTTACCCCAACTACAGAACCAAGTCCAGAGCAACACGGAAAATAAATTTTGAAGAGAACAGCCAGACCTTCACGATCTCCAGCCTGACCGAGAAGAGTATGGAAGACACCAATATCAGTCTGCAGGTCTGTTCTTCATGTTAGATGCATTTTTACATTTACATTTAATTTTTACATTGGCAATTTTGTTTTCTAACTTAACAGTATCAGGTCAAGTTAGTTTCAAGTCAGTTTTATTTGTATGGCCCAAAATCACGTATAAAGGTTCAAAGGGCTTCACAGGCAAAACAAACATTTTAAAGACGGTAGGAAAAACAGTCAATCCATCTATTTTCTGCTGCTTATCCGGGTCATTAGGGTAGCAGTCTAAGCAGGGAAACCCAGACTTCCCTATCTGCAGCCACCTCCTCCAACTCTTCCAGGGAGGGATGCTATCAAAGCTCTGCCGGAGATGGGAATTGAAGACCTCACAGACCGGGGGCCTCCACCAGATGCTCCCAGCACACCCTCGCTGTACATTTGGGGACCCCAGGCCTGTCCAGCATCCTCCCCCGCCACCTGATCCAACTTTTACTACCAGCTGGTGATCAGTTGACATCTCAGCTCCTCTCTTTACCCGAGTCCAAGACATACAGCCACACATCTGATGACCTGCGACCTAGGGTGTCCTAGTGCAAAGTGCACCCTTATAGACACCCTTATGTTTGAACGTGGTGTTCATTATGGACAAAATGTGGTTAGCACAGAAGTCCAACAACACAACACCACTTGAGTTAAAGTCGGGCAGGGCATTCCTCCCAATCACAGTCCACCCGGTCTGTCATCTCCCACGTGAGCGTTAAAGTCCCCCCGTATGACAGTGGAGTCACCATCTGGGGCACCTTTCAGCACCCCCACCAAAAACATATCATGCAGTCAGTTTGACCTGAAGGCGCACAAAAGCAACCCTCTCATCCACCGGGGACAACCCCATTGCACAGGCACCGAACTGGGGGGATACAAGTATACCCACCCTGCCTGCCACCTCTACTGATGGCAAGTCCAGAGTGAAACGGACTTCAACCCCTCTCAACGAAATTAGTTCCAGAACCCGATTTGCACGCACGGTGAGCCCAACTATATCCAGCTGGTACCTCTCAACCTCACATACTAGCTCAGGCTCCTTCCCTACCAGAGAGGTGACATTCCATGTCCCTACAGCCAGTTTTGGCAACCGGGGGGATCAGACCACCACGGCCTCAACTCCATAACTTGACAGCTGACAACTTGACAGTGAAGCTAAACATGCATTGTAGTGTATTTAAATGATGATAAATGTAAATCAGTTATTCAACCATTTTATCTGCATTTAAATGATTTTTTCCACTCCTTTTCTGAGTGTGACTCTCTGTTGCGTGTTTGTAGGAGCTGCTTATCGAGGTGTATAGGAGCATCGGAGAGCCTGATAGCCTGTATGGCTGTGGTGGAGAGACAATGACCAGTCCCCTCACAAGGTAGGAAATATCAATAAGATCTTTCACATTATCAATTATTCCCTGCAGTGTTCAGTCATTATCAGACCTACAGATGTTGTTTTGTCACATGAATTTATAGGATTCGTACATATGAACATGAGGCCATGTGGGGAAGGGCCCTGACCTCCTATGACCTTCACTCTACTCTGCCTGACGTCACTCGACAAGTGGGCATTGTGGAGGTATGATTGGTCTCATCTGCACAAACAAGAAGTATACCATGATGAAGCACATCCACCGGAGGCTGAAATATAATCTTTTGTCTCAAATATTAACTGCACTGTAACATGGTGTCTTTAATCTTTATCCTATTTCCCACAAATGTGCCAACAGGGTCTGCAAAACTTTGGTCTAAGCAGCATCCTTGCCACCTACATGAGGGGTCTGGAAAGTGAAGGGGTTGAGTGGGGAGCTGAGCTGCGAGAGCTCCGCTTTCAGGCAGCCTGGAGGAATACCCAGTGGGATTTTGAGCTGTCAGAAAGGTGAGGGGATCTCACATCTGCTGCACAAAACACAACCATAACCTCACAGTTAGAAGGTAAACTTTCTTTTTTTTTTCTCCAAATATATCTTGCTGTAGCAGGAGTGACAAATCCAATCCTGGCTTCCATGAATCAGTGTTTTGTGCCCTGCAAGCACTCAGGAACAAAGAGTTTTCCATATTTGATGAAACTCTGAAACAGACCAGGTATGGTGGACAAACTGTCAAGTTTTACCTCCAGTACAATGGCTTTATTTCTATGTTAAGGGTTGTGCATTTCTACAGGGGTGCTGAGGTGGAAGAGCTGTGCAAAGGCAGTCTAGAAGCTGTGTCATCTCTGTATCCAGCTCTCAGGAACCTGCAGAGCATCAGAGAGCTGGAGAGTGTTAAACAGCTATTCTCTAGGTGATTCCTAAAACATACCACACACTCAGTAATACATGGAGGTCTCTGCAGGACTTAATAATGTTCATGTTTTAACTTTTTTTTTAATATCAGACCCTTCTCAGATGTGGCTCTGAGAGAAGTTTACAGCCAGTGGCGGCAGCACTCCCAGCTCCTCATTGACAGTGACTTTGCTTTGGTGGAGCCCATTCTAGCTGTCCGCTCTGTGGCCCAGCACAACCTGTTATCCAGGTTGGGAGACCCAGACAGCAGCCAGTACCTCACCTCTGTGCTCACTGACCACCTTATGGACCTCTGCCGTTTGGCTCGCAAGGCTGGAAACACACAGGTAGCATCCACATGTGTAGATTTAACGCAGTGTTTAACTTTTATCTACCAAGTGAATATCGTAAGAAGGTTACCTGTAAGTTCTTAGAGTGTTTTAAACCCTATCCAGCTGGCAGAGCGTGCAGTCTACCAGATGAAGCAGCATGCCGGCGGCGGAAGGACCTGGGCGTCACTACCTGTGTCGTCATGGCAACTGGAGGAGGCCCAGGTTTTCTGGGCAAAGGGAGAGCAGGGCCTGGCTCTGGGCCTGCTGAGACAGATGATACACACCCTAGAGGAAAAGGTCGGACACACACATAATGCTATTCTTTGTTTTTTCTATTGTAACTAAGGCAACCTAGCAAGATTAGTTAAATCCAAAATATCAAGAAGGGTCATTGAACTGTTTTGCCGTGTGTTGGACAGGTGGATTTTAATCCTGCTTTGGCACCGGTCTACACTGAGTGCCTCAGGCTGTGTGGTAACTGGCTGGCTGAAACCTGCCTGGAAAGTCCTGGAGTCATACTGGAGAAGTACCTGGAGAGGGTAAGAAGAAGCTTATGGTATTATTTAAAGATAATAGGACAGTTCAATGCACAAAGATTTCACCTTGTTATAGGACTGGAAATCAGCCCAGTTTAGCCATTTTCATACATGCTGAAGTGTCCACAGTTCCTGAAATTAACAAAATGGCTCCAGTTTAGAATTATTTTCTGGTATTTTCTTTTCATGCCAATAAGAGCGGCCAAAACAGGAATTTAAAAGGTCTCAGAAGTCTAGTATGTGTTTGTCTCTAACACCCTGAAGTACACACATATAGCAGGCATCCCTTAGAGAAATGAATGGGTTATTACCCATCAGCCTGCCACCATGCGACCACCCGCACTCGTACACACACCCTCACATGAATAATTTATTTATGTCCAGATAAATAACTAGTAGGTGAAGACATAAATATTAAATGTCTTCAAGTTTACAGTTTATGTCCTTTGGCTATGGTAGATTCATATGTACAAAATTAAATAATTCATAGGTGTGTGTGTGTGTGTGTCTGTGTGTTTTATACATCCGAATCAGGTCACACTGTTTTGTAGAGATGCTTCTCCAATTTTTTGGTGCATCGTGTTGTATGCTTTTCTTTTTGCTGCTGATTTTTGTTTCCTTGTGTGAGAGCATCCCTTTACTGGTGAGATTAATAAAGGTCTTATCTGTGCTGTTCTCTCAGGCAGTGGAGGTGATAGAGGGGGAATCGGGGATTCAGGACTCCCGGCTCCAGAACCAGCGGACTGAGGCCTTCTTATCTCTGGCCCGCTTCTCTGATGCTCAGTACCAGAGCATCGACAAGTACATGAACTCGTCTGAGTTTGAGAACAAGCAGGCGCTGCTGGAGAAGGCCAAGGAGGAAGTGGGCTTGATGAAGGAACGTAAAGTGACCTCCAACAGGTTGTCTTCCACATTTACAGCTCAAGCCTCAATCTCTAACCTAAATATTATGTATTTACACTGAGGCCCAGCTACACCAAATAAATAGTGAAGCATTGTTTCTAGCCTGTCTTTCTCTGACTTCACAGGTACACAATAAAGGTGCAAAGAGAGCTGGAGCTGGATGTAAAAGCCTTGTCCAACCTGCAGACAGACAGAAAGCGCTTTCTGTGTAAGGCTGTGGAGAATTACATCCAGTGTCTGGAGCAGGGTGAGGAGCACGACACCTGGGTGTTCCGGCTGGCTTCCCTCTGGCTGGAAAATGCTGACATTAAAGATGTAAATGACATGATGAAGGTTAGTAAAACAAACAACATTTCAAGTCATTTGACAAAGCGAACGCTGGGTGCTTTTAATTTTCTCACCTGCTTTGTGTTCCAGAAAGGGGTAAAACAGATCCCTTCCTACAAGTTTCTTCCTCTGATGTATCAACTGGCTGCCCGCATGGGAACCAAGATGGCAACAGGCGTCGCTGAGGATACAGGATTTCACGATGTCCTTATTGAAGTAATGCAGCTCTCTATTTGTTAACGTGAACATAAAACAGCATTATGTAAAAGGTTTGCTGCAGCCATGTCCAGCTGATTGTTTTTAATGATGATTTTGGTGAATTACTCATACATGCAACGCTAGAATCCAACCAGTGTAACTTACTAGACTTTGAACCTCAACAATCCAGCAAGCTTGGTGCTTTCCTCTCTCTTCATAGCTCATTTGCCGAACATCTCTGGAGCACCCTCACCACACACTCTTTATCATCTTCGCCCTGGTCAACGCCAACAAAGACGAAAGTTTTTGCAGGTCCCGGCTGTCTAAGAGTGCTACACGACAGCCCTCACCATTTGATCTGGTGGGTCTGATCTTTTCATGCATTTTTCATGCTAGTACACAATTCTATGTATCATCTGGAGCAGATGTATTGTTATGATATAGGAAAACAGAGGGAAATAAAAGAGTAGGGCTAACTAATTTGTAAGTCTTAGTGAAAATGTGCTTATTGCCAAAAAAAATGTGCTTGACACCTTGACTTTAAACATTATATATATATATATATATATATATATATATATATATATATACACACACACACACACACACACACACACACACGCTCTCCACCAGTCTTTCACATTGCTGTTGGGTGACTTTATGCCATTCCTGGTGCAAGAATTCAAGAAGCTCAGCTTTGTTTGATGGCTTGTGACCATCCATCTTCCTCTTGATCACATTCCAGAGGTTTTCAATGGGGTTCAGGTCTGGAGATTGGGCTGGCCATGACAAGGTCTTAATCTGGTGGTCCTTCATCCACACCTTGACCGACCTAGCTGTGTGGCATGGAGCATTGTCCTGCTGGAAAAACTAATCCTCAGAGTTGGGGAACATTGTCAGAGCAGAAGGCAGCAAGTTTTCTACACTACAGAAGATTCTGCGTCTGGAGGGCTTCACCCCAGATCTGGGGCGCGTTAGAGGCGCGGCAGAAGCGTATCTGTTT
>VUQI01031160.1:4299-21654 GCA_015106735.1 Paratilapia polleni
ACAAGAAAAAACCCCCCCCCCCCAAAAAAAAAAAAAAAAAAAAAAAAAAAAAAAATAAATAAAAAAAACACATCAAGTTTCTTGTTACAGTATGCTGGATGGCATTGTTGTGAATTCCTGTTTCACATGATGGTGGTTTTGTTGTCTTACTGCTCTAAACTCTGCCTAAACACAGAGTGATAAATATGTGTCCATATATATCTTAATATCACAGCAACTGTGTGCAAATGCTGTGCTCATTAAACTGACTTTGTTAGGTGCCACTTTGAAAAGCTACAGTAAGCTACGAGATGGATTAAAAAAATATAAATGTGAACTATGGTAGTCACATTCATTAATTTAGAAAAACAAACATTCTGACATCTGTACACGTCTAGAACATTTTAGGGTGAAGTAATAGGACTTATTTAAGGGTTAAAGACAAATGAAGAAAAGAGTGGGCACAGATAGAGAACAAATCTGGGTGCCTGCGGTCACCTCTCCCATAATGGAAGAGCACTTCTGTGACAGCGTCACCAGCCTGTGGGATGGAGATAATGGTCACCTCGGAGATGGCTCCGTCTCCAGCATTATGAGTCCAACCTCTGTAGGCATTAATCACGCTCCCTGGCCAGTGATTGGACCAAAATAAATAAAACCTTGTGGAAAAATTAGGTTTAAGCAAGAAAGGGAATGAAGCAGATCAGCATGGATTAAATCTTCACTGTAAATAATACAACTGTTATAAATTAATATCAACATAACCCTCCGCATGATGCATGAAGTATTAAACTCCAAGACATTTTTGGCCTAAATTGGCAGAATATTTAATTTTTTAGCATTGTGACCATTATCAGCTTCTTTAGTCCAGACTAAAATACTGCTGAATATAGAACAATGGAATTTTGCTATGGGGACCATGAACAGACATTCATTGTTACAGAAAATGAATCCCGTTGACTCTGAGCCTGTCTGAAGGCCTACAGAATGGATTGCCATAGAATATGGTTCTCACATGCATGTTGCATTCCTTTTAGCCTCAGCTGTGCTGTTTTGTGCTAATTTGCAAACAGCCTAAATAAAGATGATCCCTATGGTAAACATTATACCTGTAAAACATCAGTATGTTACAGATTGGTTATAAATTAAAGTAGAAGCCCATACAAAGTTGGCTTCACTGAGCCCTGACATTGATTCTTTAAGACTTTGGAGCTGTATTAAAGGGATAGTACTCCATTCTTTCAGAATGTTGACCTGCTTGATTATTTATTGATCTCCCACATCCCATATGTTTAATCCGGTTAACATCTGATGACTCTGAAGGCCATAGGGAATTATTTTTCATAATTAAATGATTGAGTGATCCATAGGGTGACCCTCCCACCCACTCTGTGAATGGTAATTGTGATGATAACAGGGTGAACGTGATCACTGTGAACAACACTGCATTAATTTGCAGTGACCCTGCCTTCCTTCAAACCAAATCTCTATCCAAATACCCCAACAGTATAAGAGTCACCAGATTCTCTCAATGCTGGGGTCAGGTGTTAGTGTTTTTCCTTTTAATTTGTCTCATTTCTATAACTCAGAACCTCACTGTGTCACACTAACAGAGCTGCATGACTGTCGAGTTTTTGTTGGCATTTAAATTCCTCTGTTACTCTCAAACTGTACGTTGCCAACAGTACAAGCAACAGTGAATAAATTAAGAGTGAAAGGACGACATTAGAATAAGACCCATAATTGTCTCATTTGGATAGTAACAAACATAATGGAAATCAAATGACTATCAGGTGGCACACAACATAAAGTGAGATTTGTCACATTGATGCACCTGCTACTCTGTATATTCTCTCCGCCAGCAAAATGAGATATGGCCTGGTGGCATTCCGTATTGATTGGCATCTCACATCTTTTGATGCACGACAAAGTTGAGCCCCCTTTCTGTGTACAATATTAGCCCTTTTGCTTACTCTCCGTGTCCTCCTGAGAGTTGTGCCGCAACCCCGGTGATGAATGGAGCTGTGCAGACTATCTGATGCATCTCCATAGAGCCAGTCAAATAAACCACACAGGGAAAGTGGGCCAGGAGCAGCTGGCGCAGGTCTGTGCGCTCGATAGAAGATGAAAGCAGACAGGTATATCCCCATGATGGAGTGAAAAAAAGCAAAGCCCTCGTGGTTATTATCAGCAGTAAACAGTGTTTCACCAAAGCTGAAATTTGATGAGAGGATTCTTGTTATCTTGTGATGGATGCACAACTTCTTATCAGAGGTTCAGTTCATACAGATTAACAGAATAGACACAAGCACAAAGAAATTAGCCTGTGGATGCTTAAGATGTTTGTAGTTTATGCTAGTGGTCAGCACAACAAAGAAGATGTCATGGGTTACTGCTTTTTAACTCCAGTGTTAAAAAATGTGTGTAGTCTCACTGTTCATGAATATTTAGCTCCTTTCTTGACTGGCTCTTCTTACTGCCTCCTCAAACGCACAACAGTCTGAGTTCTCTCTTTCCTTTCCAACATTTGAGTGGTGTATGCCCCTCTGTTCCTGTCACAATCACACCTGCAGTACCTGTCTTTTTGATGAACGCTAATATCCGTGGTTTATGTGTGTGTGTGTGTGTGTTTGGGAGCATTTTGCTTTGCAGCAAAGTAAAGCCATCTGGAAGTGTAACATCACTTAATCAGTCAACAGTAGCTCTCTGTGTGTGTGCTTCTCTCTCTCTCACACACACACACACACACACACTTTCAGCCTCTGTAATTAGGCGTTTTTGTCCTACACACACGTACACATCAGTCGAAGGGGAGCACCTAGTCCTGCTTCTTCTGATGATTCTTTCTTTCTGATTTCACAGCTTCCTTGCTTGCTCTTTCTTCTTTTGCTTATCAGCTTGTTTTCATTTAATTAAACAATTCTAGGCCACAGTCAGTTTTTTTTCCCATCATATACATAATTTTGAGATACTTAGTGTTAATTATGAAGTATTGAAGTCATGATTATGAAAAATGTATGATGTATGTATGAAATGAAATGAAATCTTAAACCTTTTTCTTTAATGTCTGCTGTTCTTCTGTAATTATTCTCGCCTGTCTGCTTTAATCTGTTTTTAAAGTTGTGATTTTTTTTTTCTCGTTTCTCTTCCCACTTAATGATATAAAGTGCCCTAAATTTCTGTTGCAAATTGAATTACACAATATTAAATCCGCTGAATGCATTTTTGTACACTGGCAGTCTACACTGGGAATTAAAAGTAAATTTTTTAAAAAGATTTTTATTTAAATAAACGTCTGTTGGGTCACGGTAGCTGAATGAGATCACATGAGGGTGACTAAGCCTCCGATTAAAGGATTGCATTATGTATTGGCAGTATTGTGAGCTGGAAGTCTCTATTGGGTTACTGCTAATGCAGACTGAACATTTCTTACCGCTGCAGCTTCACATTAAACTGGCTGGTTTAACTGGCTAAACATGAGTGGACCTTTGTTATGCAGTGTTCATCAGTGTACTTGGCACTGACTGTCGTCGTCCATCAGAAATACGTCTGTAAAACCAGACATCTGTTTTGGTCGTTCTTTGGCAGCAGCTCAGTCTGAAATCTTGCAGGGAGAAATGGAACAGTGAGCCTCATATGGCAGGTTGAACACCTTCAACTTTTCAGAGGGGTCACCACCTTTCACTTCACTCTTCACAGACTCACATTGTGTCCAGCATAAAATCACATCATTGTTGCACACAGAATGATGGGAAAAGGCCAAGTATTGTCTGACTTTTTCATTAAAACACTTGTTTGTTTTGCCGCCCCCGGGATTCTGTGACTCCTGCGGTCACCAGTAATGATAGGAGTTGCAAAATCAACCATGACTGAAATCTTCCAGGCTGAAAAAGTCTTCAAGTGTGATCAACAATCTCTTGTAAGAAAGCTCTTCTGATGTGGGCTGAAATGTTTCTTTTCACAGCAATATTGTGTAATGCAGCTTTGTTAAAAATCATATCTCCTTGCACTATTATTCTGTGATATCCCTCCCTCTTTTCTTTTCTCATCCCGATGTTCACAAACAGTTCTGCTTCTCTGCATTTCAAGTAAATAAAGCATTAGTTTGATCAAATAAAACGTCTTCTTCGTAGGGCATTAGCCCCATTTAGGAAAATGACGTAACTGCTTCGCCACACTCTAATAAAGTGTAATGTCATTATGATAAATTGTTTTCTTCTCCATCTAAAAAAGACTTGGCCTGATTTTTGGAAAACAGCGTCCCGTGCTCGCTTACTCTGTCTCTCTCCCTCTCCCTCCCTCTCTGGCTGCTTCCTCCATCTGTTGGTCATACTCTATCACCTGGTCACTCCTTAATCTATTTTAAACTGGACTTTAACCTCACCCACACAAACACACACATGCTCTCTCAGGAAATTATACACTCTTTGGCTACGTGTCACTGAGCCTGAGTCGAGAGTAATGATGTTTATTCTGTCTCTCACACACATCATCTCACACACCTCATTGGGAATGAACACACAGTCACTTTGACAGATAATTCCATCCCCACGCACTGTGCCCCATGGCAGCCATTACTGCCTGGCTTTCCAAACAGCTGAACCTGGTCCTGGAACGACAGCGGAGTGTTGGATGTACTGGAAGAGTCGGCACTTTGGTGTTGCGTTGCACCTGTAGATACAGTCATATAAAAAAGTTTTCACAGGAGTCTGTGCTGTCCTGTGAAAAATTAAGTGCACCCCATGATTCAGTAGCTTGTAGAACCACCTTTAGCAGCAATAACTTGAAGTACTTGTTTAATGTGTGACTTCATCAGTCTCTCACAGCTTTGTGGAGGAATTTTGGCCAACTCTTCTTTACAGTGTTGCTTCAGTTCATTGAGGTTTGTGGGTATTCATTTAAACACAGCTCTCTTAAGGTCCCGCCACAGCATTTCAGTCAGGTTGAGGTCTGGACTTTGACTGGGCCATTGCAGCACCTTGATTCTTTTCTTTCTCAGCCATTCTGTTGTAGATTTGCTGCTGTGCTTCGGATCATTGTCCTGATGCATGACCCAGTTTTGGCCAAGCTTTAGCTGTCGGAAAGATGGCCTCACATTTGACTCTAGAAAACTTTGGCATACAGAGGAGTTCACGGTCAACTCAGTGACTGCAAGGTGCCCAGGTCCTGGGGCTGCAAACCAAGCCCAAATCAACATGCCTCCACCACCATGATTGACAGTTGGTATGAGGTGCTTGTGCTGAAATGCTGACGTTGGTTTTTGCTAGACGTGGCTCTGTGCATTATGACCAAACATCACTTTATTCTCGTCTGTCCAAAGGGCATTTTTCTAGAAGTCTTATGGTTTGTTCAGATGCAACTTTGCAAACCTAACCTGTACTGTCATGTTCTTTTTAGAGTGAAGAGGTTTTCTCCAGGCAACCCTTCCAAACGGGCCATACTTTTTCAGTCTTTTTCTAGTTGTCCTGAAATTTAACATTTAGCATGTTAGCTGAGGCCTGTAGAGTCTGAGGTGTACCTCTTGGGTCTTTTTACAGTTTCTCCATGCATTGTACCATCTGACTTTGGAGTGCTGGGACATGCACTCCTGGGAAAATTGTGGAATTGTGTGAGCACACAGCTGAATGCTCCAGACCAGCAAACTGCCAAAACTTCTGCTCACCTAAATGTCTCATTACAATTTGCCAGTTTTAAAATAACGTAAAAGTGAAACAAGGAAAAAAGACAAAGAAAGCAGAAATGAAGTAATACATCATGATCTAAAAACAACATAGTTACACCTTAATTTTCCAAAGATTTAATGTCAGACATGCAGTGAACAGTTACATGCCATATTGCCGGTGTCTGCTTGTTCTTTTTGTCATTGCCAAAATGCATAATTGTGCAAGTTTGCTGTAAACAAACAATCAAGTTTGATGTAAAATCTTCCAGTCACTAACTAATGCTTGTGGTAATGAATGATGTTTATATTGCTTGAAAACATTTACATTACTGTACACTTTTCTAAACTGCTGGCTCTTTAACACTGGACAGAGTTACACTGGTTTCTGGGAGTAATAAAGACTGTTCATCTTACCTTCTGCGTCAAGTGTGTGTAAAAATATATGTAAAGTCTGGGTTTAGCTTGTTCAGAAGACTCCTAGTCTTCACTCTGATTTGTGTGGACTCTGGGTTTTGATCCTCGGTTAAAAAAAAAAAGATATGGGTCAATCTCATTGGAGGTGTCTGCAATGAAACAAATGTACCAGCAGGAGCAGTAAAATGCATGCCTGGTTAGAAGTTTTTGAGGACATTTTCACTCCACATTTTGCCACAATTTCTCAGCAAAACAGAGCATTGTAGTATCACAGTCTTTTTTTTATTTGTGTCTGACTGCAGTGTGCGGCTAAAATGCCACAGCTGCTGAAGCAGGTCTTAATGGCCCATGAATGTTTTTTTTTAAAGTGCAGCCCTAAAAAACTGTTTAGCCAGCCAGTATTAGTGTATATATCTGTGTGTTTGTTCTGAGATCTCAAGCAGAAGCTGAAGGAGCAGGCCTGTAAAGATCACAGCTGTCAGATGAAAGCAGCAGAGAGCTGATTGAGCTGATGTAATTTTTAATATCGAAACAACACAGTTGGGATGGACGCCAATAAATGCTGAAAATAAAACTTTGCTGCAGTCTACTGAAAAAAAAGTCTTTAGGTCAGCCCTCCTGAGTTGTCCGTCATATCAGAAATTTGTGTGTAGTTTATGACAGGAATAGAGCTGAATGAAAATAATATATATGCATTATTTTTGACTAGTACGCTCAGTAACTCTGTTTGATTCAAAATCGCTTTTAATTTGAAGGTCATAAGCACTAATAAACATAATTTATGACCAAATTTTTGGTATCTCCATTGTTACCTGCTTTGTGATTATGTAAGGCTATTTATCATCAAAGATATTCATGAAAATTCATACCGAAGTCCTTCAAGACTTGAGATAGTGTTGAGTATATATTCATGAGGCTTGTTTTTCATGGACTTCTTTTAGCTTCTGTAGTTAGCAGGAGAGCCAAGCACATGTTGAATGTTTCTGTGCGTGTGTGTCCTTCCCAGCTGTTGAGAACACAACTAGGGGCTTGTGCTAATCCGGCTCTCGTGCTCGTGCTCGCTGAGCAGAGGGGAAACACTCGATTGATTCCCCCCTGCTCGCTGCACCGTGTGAGAGGTCAGCCACGTCACCCCTCAAGGTCACGGGAGTGTACATAATCAGACACATGCATGCACATGCTGCTAGCTAACGAACACTTGGTGCATATGAAAGTCCCACTCAAGCATGCCCCATCCCCTATGTGTGCTTACATAGAAAAACCCCACGCACATTTGAAGTCAACTGAACACGATCCCTTTATGTGATAGGACAACACGAGTCACGCCTGTAATTACGACGGTCTTTGTTCCCGCACTTTAATCTTGTGCGTTCATTACATTAGGAGGGAAACACCTGTGTCCACGGTGTGTCGGAGTTGTAAATTAGTTGCAGACAGAACTTGCACTCATTCTTGTGTTACAAATAGATTTACTTGTGGTTGTGTTTTGGTTTAATGGTCACAGCCTACAGCAGCATGAAACACTTCCCCACCCTTTCCTCCCTCTCACTAACCGTTTTTTTCCCTCCTCTAAAAAAAAAAAATGCTTGTTGTCTGCCAAGTGTAGCCCCTAACAGTGAATAAGTGTGAAAGCAGAGAAGGCCGGGGGAGCGGGGCACCTTTAAACTTTCTTAGAGGAAAACCGAGGCTAATGATCATTACCACTGTGTGTGGTGTCCCAGCAAAAGCTGATTCATAATCCATCTTGGTTTGAGGGCGCTAATTTAACCGAAGACAGAGAAGGAGAACAGGACAGACAGCAGAGCTGTGAACAGACACACATATTCTGTGTCGCTGCTGACCTTGGTTTGGCTTTGTGTGGTCTGTTGGAGCAGCGTTATGATGAGGCACCATGTTGACATGGTGGTAATGACATTAGGATCAGGGCACCTGAGACCCCATGCACTCTGGGGACGGTGCTGAAATGTGATGACAGCATGCACGTTCACACTGACGTGGCTCACGTTTCACACGCAACTGAAATAAGAGTGACTGGAACAGAAATGTCTTTTGCATACTGCCAGTTCCAGATGAAACCCCTCCAGGCACATATGTGTGTACATGTGTGTAAAGTCACTGTCAGCCCTCCAGGCCTCGCAGAACCGGCATTTATCCAGCTGTGGCAGATTGTCAGCCAGCATCTGCTAATGGCAGGCCTGGTTATAATTAGGAAAGCCATTAACACTTCTTTATTATTAAATTGATATGAATTTATATCTCATTCTGTACTCTTTCTTTTGCCCTCTTCTTCTCTCTCTTTTTTTGCTCGCTCCCTTTCTCGTTTGCATGTTCAGCTCACATCTGTTCCCCTGTCTACTCAGCAGCCAGTGGTAACACTGTGTTTGTACATGACAGCAAACAGATGCGGGTGTGCGATATTGGGAATGCAAAGGAGGTTATTGGTAGAAAAGAGCAGGCATGTTTGTACAACCTTGCCTGCATGAATATAGTAAAAAAAAAACAAAAAAAAACCCCATCCTCACTCTCTTCCTCTTTACCTTTTATGCAGATTTGATTTTCTGTTTGTGTCTCTGCCTCTCCTTGGCTCTGTGCCTCTTTCTGAAGGAATCCTTCCTTTCTCTCACCCTCCCTTCTTTCTCTGTTTAACTGGGGCTTGCCTCCTGTCCTTCTTGCAGATCTATTTTTCTTCTTCCTTCCTTCCCTCTGCTTCCCTCTTCCTGCTCTCTCCCTCAGTGCTTTTTTTAACCCTTCTTCCTGATGTTTTTTTTTTTCTCCTCTTCAACTCTCATACTTTTAACTCCTTCCTTTGTTACTACTTTTCGTATCCTCGCCACCCCGTTTCCATCCATTAATGTAAACCACTGACTCTTTCTAATTAGGTAAAAATTTTGCCTGGAAAGATGAATTTTTTGACTGAATTCAATGTGTTTGTGTCTGTGAGCCTCCAGCCCAATGGTTTAATTAATGATAACTGATGCTGATGATGCTCTAAATGAAGCTACATGCAGCTGATTGGCTGTATTTTATTGCTCTCTTCTGCTGGTGACAGTAAATCTGTCTGCCCTGTCATTCAGTGCAGTGATTCTTCTCTTTCTCTGAAGCTTTTTAGTTGTTTTTCCACATTTCCCATTTCTTACATAGCAATTGGCTACATCACAAGAAGTGATACTTTGGTACTAAGTAGATACCAAAACATGTATTTCCACGGTATTGAAAGTAGTCTAGGGGCTGTAGGTGCTGGAAATGTTCCACAATGCAAATAGCATGTGCGGGTGCAGCAACAGGCAAGAAATTTTACTTGAAAAAGCAGACAAAAAATTGTGTATGCAGATAATTGCTGTTTGACAACCAGAGACAGGAGCAGATGTGGGAAACATAAAAGAAAAGACCCAGGAACATCAGGTTAATACCACAAACTAAGGTTACAACAGAAATCCAAGAACCAACATAATTATTTTATATTTTATTTTAAATTACTCACAAAAATTCACAGGCTCATTGTGAAAGCACTAAAAAAAAAATTGCATAGCCATGAATGTATCTAAAATATTGTCTTCTGGAAGTTTTCAGGCCCCAGTATACAAAGTCTAATCAAAGTTAAATTAAAATGCAGGTGAGGTGTGGTTTAAATCACTGACAAGCCGTTCTCAGTGAGATTTCCCCTCTGAAGCCTGGCTGTCCTCAATCAAAGCCACCGCTGGCAGAAAGGTCACAGGAAAAGGGCATGTCAACAGAATCACTAGATGATGTGCCAATTCAGTGGATAATTCACTCTGCCTGCTTGCTGTACTGTGAGTCCCATATTGTGTAGTGGTAATCAGGACAGGTTTTAATTCATGGTTACAGCCTTGGTAATGATGTTATCTGATGTGTCTTGGAAAAGAGGAAATGAGATTACATTGTGGACGGTGTGATAAGGGCTCATTCAGAGTGGTTTAATCTCACCGTCCTAATCAAAGGCGTCCGGTGGGGCCTGGACTGGCTTGGATGGGTCCAACAGACCGACACTTGTAGTTCAGAATCAGTATAGTCCGGACTGTTTTTGCATGGTTACATCTCCAGACAGTGAATGCTGCTATTTGATGCCAAGAAAGTCATCATTACAATCTATGCAGCATATTTTGCACACTGTGTCTGACCTCCTAATTTTTAGAAGTCTTTTAGAAGTATTATTCAGTAGTGCATGTATTTGTTAAAATGTATCTTTAAATTAATCTCCATTTTGAGAGGAAAAGACTGAATCCTTTTTTTTTTTTTAACTCTTAAACCATTCTAAACTGTTCTGCATTTCGTGCAGAAAAGAAAACTCAGGCACAAAGGGAAATTCTTTGTAAAAATGATTTCCTATCTGCACCACATATTGTATAACAGACCCCACAGACCTCCTTTCTGAGTGCCACTAATGGTTAACATACAGTTATCATAGATTAATAAGCTGATTTACATTTACATAGTTCAAATCCTTATGTAAGCTGTACTACTACAGTAGTATGTTTGTGTTAAATAGCCAATAAATTGAGTGTAACCAAACACTATTCTGGTGTGTTGGTTTACAGGTATGTGGGACGGATCTTTATGATTGATAACATTAGGCTTGCATTTAATATGGCTGCCACCAGAGCCTAATAAACACCAGCTTAATTAATAGGTTGCAGAGCCACTCCATTCATTCTTGATGCCAGCTTTCCAATAGATCTCTGTGTAATGGTCCAACTCTGAAGCACAGAAGATGGAGGTTTGAGTGTTAGCAGTCATCCATCACCAACACTGGAGGGACTCACACAGCAACAGGGATAATGTTTTTTTTATTTTTTTTATTTTTGTTTTTTTGTCTTTGTACCCAGAAGCTGAAAGGTTCAAAAAAGTCTCACCCTTGTTTGTTTTATTGTCTCATTTCCTTTTCTCTCTCTTTCTCTTTTTCCCTTGCTCCCTCATACTTTCCAGCCTGCTTTCCACTTGCATACTTGTCCGTCTCTCTCACTCACCACATGCTATGATGTGCATGCAGGTACGTCTTTATGCACACACGTACACACAAGCTGCCAGATCAGGATGACAAAGGCATCAGCCTTCCAGTCTGTCATTCAGACAGAGTCTCCTTCTGTGAGCTATCAGTAGCCTGCTGTGGTGTTCATACCTCTGTAATAACCACAAACCGATGCTATGACCAGCTCTAAATCTGGCCCTTTTTAATCCATGGATAGAAAATCAATCAACAGTAGGCAACCCCATGACATGTCAAGTGTTGTCTGGATAAAAAACAGTTGACGCGGTGGCTATATGGGTATATATCTTATGTGTACATCAGCCCCCTTGGTGGCTGGCTTTTTGCTCAGAGGGTGGGACGTTAAATGGGACTGCCCAGCATGAGTTATGACACATCTTTTAATTCAGTGAATGTGATTACTGGATGTGGTTTTACACATCTTGTCTACAGCTAGTGGACTCCAAAAATATTGAGATTTCAATGTATTGCAAATACAGGGAATTCCTTTAATGTAGTAAAAGGGATTAAACAAACACTATGAGATATGAGAATAAATGTGAGAATATGAGAATTTCTTCTTCCAGGTGTCATCAGGTTTTTGTGGTTTCAAACTTCTCCCTCTTCTAATGTTTGCTGCATAAAATTTAATAAGGTCCAGAGGGAACAGTGGCCAAGACTGAAATGGGGGCAGAAAACTGGTCTGTAGAAAGGAGATGTGTTGTAAACACTTGGTTTTGTGTGTTTGTAAGTGTTTGACAGTTCTGTGGGCGGTAAATAAGTAGTCTTACAGTATGAATATTATCATTTTAGAGCTTAAACTTTTTTTTTCTTTCTCTGTGGCTTTGTGTAATGATTTTAATGCCATTGGTTCTGACAGTTGGGTTTTGGGTCGCATTGTGTCACATTGCCTACTGCTCCATCTCTCATCTTCTCTTGAATGCAGTCCCATCTATCCCGGCTGTCCCTCTGACACCATGTTAATGTTACTACCACTGTGTTGCATAGCTACAATCTCTCTGTCTTTTTTGTGGTGCTCTACCTTGCCTTACAGAGGAGTGTGTTACAGGGAGGGTCAGAGTACACTGGGCTGACTGACTGATCACCTCTTATGGACAGACACACTAGAAGTCACTAGCAACATATTTATGTATCTTGGAGAGAATCACTGTGCTGGTATCTGTATTGTATCTTGGTAACAGCCAAGTGGGGCAATTTCATTACACAACTGTAGCGCTGCTGTTTTTCGTGTTTTAAAATTACTGTTAAACAGCCTTATGTATCTGCTTAAGTCCTGAATGCAGCCCAGTTATTGGTGGTGTGGTGTTCAATAATAAGTCCCCTTCAAGAAATACAAAAAAATTAAACTGTAACCCTTTGGTAGATATGAACATCTGAGGGACTTCTGTGATATTGTACATATGGTTTAGACTGTCCAAATACATTGTAGAACCCAATCCCTTTTCAGTTTCACTTTCTGGACTGACTGCATGACATTTGCATGTAGAATTTGCAGAAAATTAGAGGAATACTATTAGAGTAACATTCTTCCTTTTATCTGGAACTTATTTTTTTCTGTACAACTCACTGCCACACAACCCCAAAGGAGAGTACTTCTTCCTCCATGCTTAGCAGCTGGCTAGTTGTTCTTTTCATTAAAACGAACTGCTCTTTTCCACCCTTTATCTGTTCAATTTCTAATCCAGATGTTGACTTTCTGACAATTCTTCCATGCAGTGTTGTATATCAATTGTTGTTGGCTTTAGCTACTTTGAAAGCTCTTTATGATGGAGCCTGTTTTCCAGATATGGCTTATTCTTGTTCAGCCAAGAGTTTTGACCCCTTACGGTGCTGTGCTGATCTTTTGCGGGTAACGACTAAAAGATTGAAGAGGCCTTGACTGATGCAGGCAGATTTTAACTGGCACAAACACAAACAAGATATGTTAAGAGGGACAAAAAACACATTTATCTTTTTAATAAGCAAACAGTGGAAAATAAAAACATCAGTGTGATGGAAGTGTAAGTCACAGTTGTCGAAAGTCATACAGCAAAAAAGAACAAATCTTTCTTTTTATCCATTTATGACAGTTGACAATTTAACATATGAGACACCAAGTTATTGTTCCTACACAGACCTTTAAAGGACTCCTCTCTTTGTCTGAATGGAATTTGTTCAAGGGAAACAAAGTGTTGATAAATTGCACACAACTGCATCAAAGAACAAACAATACAGAATTGATTAATTGTTGGATGATTTAGAAAGTAATTTCGAAAGAGATGGTAACAGCTGAAAAGGTGGTATTTACCAGATAGATACCTAATTCCAGTTGTAATTCATACTGCGTGTCATGAATATAGATTATAAACATTGCATTCAACTGGAGCAAACATTTGCATCTCAATGTACACATTTAACAATGGAAATGTAACCCGCAATCTGTTCCTCCAGCTGTCGATATTTCTCTTCAATATTGCATCAGAAAAAACCCACTAAAAGTGATTCCATTAAAACGAGGCAATGCTTTACAGGTACCCATCAATTTTAATGCACATCGTGTGGGGACAAAAGGTGCAGATGAGCTTGATTCCAACCTCTACTGACTCAAAAACTGCTGAGAGATTTCCACTGCTCTGAAAAGGTGACCATATGATTACTTGTATGTAAGTATTTTACTTACTTTATTTTAAGTTCAGTTGCTGCTAATTGATCTAGCTCTGACCTGTCTCATGTTTCCCTGCTTGTAGGCTGGTCAGGCTGCTGCTGTGGCAGTCCTCACTACCATTTATATGCCTCCCTATTGATAAGTAATCATATGGTCACCTTTTCTGTCGCCGTGGAGATCTCTCAACAGTTTTTGTCTTGGACTCCAGCTGACAGTGGTAGTTCTTTTTCAGCTTTTCAGGAGATCTGCTGCAAGGTGTTGGCCTATCCAGTCTACAGGAGGTGAGAACTGGTTCATGTACCGCTATGCTAAGCTCAGCAAGGCAGCAGAGCAGAACAACACAGAATAAAGTTGCCTTTGATAAGAGAGCTGACGACTGTCAGCAGCTGCTGTCCATGTCAATGGAGTTGGTATACCCCTATACCCCTGTTGGACAAGAGACTCAACAGGCACGGAAACACAAGCCAGCCTAGCTGGTTAGCGGCGACTGAACTTTCAAAACAGAATAATTATATATAGCTAATGTTGCTGTGCTAGGAAGCGTTTTCAGCCCATTATTTGAGGTTTTGGAGTAAATTACAGTAGCACTTAGTGTTTAGTTTACCCAGAGGAGATTGTGAAGGCTCTTGTAATATGTTTTACCTCAACGGGAAAAAGTAATGACAGGTTGGTAGAAAATCAGCAGTCATGTATCAGCTTGAAAAGTCTGAAAATGTTTACACTTCCTCACCAAACACAGCATCTAAGCCCTCCCTCCAAAAAAAACCCTGGGAAAATCCTGGTACTGATGAATGACTTCTCATGGGATGCTCCAGCAAAACAACAGCAGCAAATTGAAACTTCAAGTGTATACCAGTACCACAGACGAGGAAGACCTGATTATATTATGGCTTTGAAGCCCTTGTGTGGATCTCACTCTGGGTCTGTTTCGTCAGCAGGGTTTGTGATACAAAGTCAATGAGAGAGCGCCTGATGTCACTGAAGTAAAATCCCCAATTCCCAGTGGGGGCTCTGTTTGTGCTCGGTAGCTTCAACTTCTCCTCATCAGATGTGATTGCCAGCTCGCCTCTCCTCGCCACTTGTCATCTAATCACCATGGATGAGCTGTAGTCCCCACTAAGTCCCCAGCTCTTTTTTTTGATCCCACAGCTCTTCTGTCCCACCCCATTAGAGACTGAGCAGCTGCCTGGTTCCGGTTGTGGTTGTGGATTTTGCGGGATTGCTCCAGGGCTCTATGGGGTGTGACTAGTGGCACACTGTCAGTGTGTATAGCAGAGGTTATGTTATAGTAGTATAGGTTTTCTCTGCCTTCTTTAGTGAGCACTGACCCCGTGGAGGCAGTGGAGGTTTTTGTTTAGGAGTGTTGCTGCTAAACACAAACACGCAGTGGTGAATGGCTTCACTTCACAGTTTGTATAAGCTTTCGTAACACAATTGGGAGCAATCCGTGACACTGTCAAATTAACAAATTTTGTTATTCCCATTGCTTTTGCCTAGAGGTAATTGAGAGGGCAGATTCAGGAAAGCTCCGGCATTTCCTACACTAAGCAGAAAGAGCTTGTTATGAATTATGAGAGGAGAATGCCTAGCAGGACTTAATAAATAGAAAGTAAAGCCACGCATGAGCTGTCATAGCAGTGACTCCACTTTTCAACTGATAATTGGTCTTTAAGCAAAGACCTTTACAGACACTCAAGATGCTATTACAGTTTATTACTTAAAAGTTCACTATTGATCTGTATTTATAAATGTATTTCTGTCTTCTATGTATTGACATTATGTTCATGGCAGTTTTGTAATGTGCATAAATGCAATTTCATTTCTTTGTATTCATATTCTTTGTATTTTTTTTTACTTCTTTGGGTCCCTTTTCTCTCCTTCACCTCATTATCCTTTACTTAAATGTCAGCCTCTCCTTTCTTGCTCTCTCCTCTTCATATTTTGTCCTTTTGTCATTTAGTCTTGCTCTCTCTTCCTATCTTTCTCTCTCCCTCTCTCTCCCTCTTTCCTCTCTTCTCTTTCTCCCTCTGTTCTTAATTAGCCCAGGGTTCATCAGCTCAGTTTAAGTTACAGGTTTACTCCTCCCCTCTCCTCTCCACCCTGATTTACAGCTCCTTAATATTTCACAGCTGATAAATCATTTAGACTCCCGCAGTTCTTCTGTTTTTTGGGGGGTTTTTTTGTTTGTTTTTTTAACATTCTGATCTTGGTCATGATACAGTTTTGAGTCAGCTCTATTTGCAGGGTGGGTGCTTCCTCTAATGATAGTTTTTCATTTTCCTCAAGTGAAAGGATGAGGCTCACTCGTGGTTTTTCAATCATAAATGCTGTTCTACCAGCAGATTCTTCTGCTAAAAGACAAAAAGTGACTTTAAGATGGATAGTTAATTAATAGAAGGGATATTTTAAAGAATAGAAATGTGTAGTTTTTATGCTCAGTGTCTGCACAAGGGAATTATGGATGTGCGGACAAGACTGTAGCCTGCTTCTGTGTATCATTATATATTTTAGCTGTCTCCTTCAGCCCCTCTGTGGGCACAGTAAAACTTTACAGAGCATTCGATGCAGGCTTGAAAAGCCGGCTGTCCAATTTGCTGTAGTGTGGTCGTGATCACTGAAGTGCCACTGTTGTTTCCAGTTGTCTTGCAGACGTTTAAATTGCACTGAAAGACGACGCGGCCGTCTTATTGTCTGGCATGACATCGTCTGGGCCAGTGTGATTTTCCACATAATGAGACGTGTCTCATTGCCAGCAGTTCCACACAGGACTGCCATTAAAAGCGTCCAGATACTGTAGAGGCTCACTGAGTCACAGGCTAATTTAAACTTGTGTTTTTAGGTGATCAGTGGTACCCCTGTCTTTCATGACACATAGAGGAAATAAGGCTAAGCTAATGGAGTGCTTCTTCTTTGTTAACGCTTCATGCAGTGCACACAGGCGGATCGGTGTCCGTTCATCGGTTTTTACTGAACAAGCTTTTCAGCCGTAACTGTGTTTACTCTGTGTGATTATATTTGAGCCATATTGTCACCTACATTCATTCCATACATTCCAATGAAATGTAGGTTTAATAAAGATGTGGATTTGTTCTAAGCAAACAGCAGATATTTACTTAAAATGCAATCCTGTGCTTGCTTGGCTTTTACACACTTGTGAACCTAAGTCCAGTTTTTGTTGGAGACTATATGACCACCATCACTTAAGCACCATTTGTTGTGAGTGCATGTAATTGAATTTGCCTGAGTACAATCTGTGCAAATAAATCAGGGCTGACACACCCGCTCCAGTGAGTGTTTGGAAAGGGTTGAATGAACTGTAGGCTCATATTAGTATCACTACCAGTATGTTGAGATGGAATTACCTTGACCACTAAACCTCTCCATCGTCAGTCTAGAGCTGCATTAAAATTTTAGTTTATGAAGTGAAGGTTGGATTGCAGTTGGAGTACTTGAGTGTTCCCCAGCCGCAGCTTTCAGTGACATTAGTATCAGTACATACATGAGGTATTGCAGCATGCTTAAAATGTATTGTCCAGGAGAAAAAAAGAAACCTGCGTATGAATCATCATGTCTTAGTTCAATTTTATGAGCGGAAACATCTGTGGGGTTTGGTTTTTTTTTTTTTTTTTTTTTTTTAATAAAATAAAGCAC
>VUQI01031161.1:3019-15445 GCA_015106735.1 Paratilapia polleni
TTGGTGAAGGGGACCCCTTCTCAGATGATAAAACATAGGTATGATCCTTCATATCTTGAGTCTGAAGGTCCAGGCACGAATTAAAATTTGCCTCCACGGCACGCAAACACCTGCGGGTTCTCTTCTCCTCCGCTTTCTACTATGTATGTGTCCAGTTTCTAGCCACATACATAAAACGCAATTAGGCAGAACGGAGATGTCCATCTGGCCACTGTATTCAAGATGGCGGGGCAACATGGCGGCTTCCACAAACCAGGCCCTGCTCATATGTATTTTTAATGGATCGATTCTAAGTTCATGAGAATGCATCAATTTGTTGGAAGGCGTAATTACACACTAATCAGTGTATACTTATGAGTACAATATTCTGTTTTTTGTATTAATAACCTCAAAAAATTACTTACTGTACCTTTAAGGTTTTAATCAGAACTGCCAGACTAGGTAATGCAGAACACTCACACAGCTGACTGAGTTCAAGGATTTTATTCACAAGAATCACTGATGTACAAAAGTGTTTCTTAAGAAAGAGTCTGTGGCTGGAGCAGCAAGGAGTGTTGGTGAGGAGGCAGGTAGGTTTCCACAGAGTCAGATCTAGGACACAAGGAGGATCACAGGTAAGTCGCAGGAATCACAAGAATAAGAAGAAGCATGACTAAACCTGGATGCACTACTGCTTTGACAGCTGTAGCAATCTGGTGGAGAGTGGGTGGGTGAGCCGGTCCTTAAATACTGCCACACTTCTGCCACAGGCACATACAGAGAGAGAGAGAGAGGAAAAGAGAGAATACCAGAGGGTAAGTTTACAACAACATGATCTAACAAGTTAAGCTAACTAGCCTGTTGCTATCATTGGTAGCAAGAGGCAATGCAGAAGCTGTGATGTAGATTTGCATTTTTCTTGCATGCCTTTCTGTAGTGACAACTGATGGTGTTTTTATAGAAAATAATGCTGATTGTGATGACTTAACAGTGTAAACTACACAGAAATAAACAAAAGGATATTTGAAGAGTCAGTCTAAATGTTCTGTTAAATTATACATGCACATCTCCTAGTTCTCATTTCTGTGACTGCTTAGCATATAGTTTTTAATATATTAAAGGGAACGTACCCCCTGGTAAGCATTCGGCCATCTGTCTCTCTGATTGGTGCTGGCCCAGTTTCACAGCTCAACACTGAGATAAGGCGCAGTCCCTGTGCTTCCCGGAAAAACTGGAGAAATGTTCAATTACTTGAAGAAAGCTAGAAAACAAACAGGAAATTGAGTTCTTACTGCTTTCCTAACCATCAGCAGTTTGCTTAATCACACATGGGAACCTGGCTGGCCAGTGCAGCAACTGTATTAACAATCACCTACACCCTTTGTTTATTAAGTTATTCTTTTTCAGATATCTCCGTCTCTTTATTTAGTTCTCCCTTTGTATTTTATGAGCTGTAGAGAGCAATAAAAGCAATGGACAGAGGGAGACGGAGGCGGTGTGAGGAGGGAGACAGAGAAAGAACAGGTGAATAGAGGTGAGGAGATAAACAAATGGGGGGATACATTGAGAAAGACAGATATCAGGAGGCAGAAGCAGAGATGACAGAACGGGGGTGGGTTGGGGTTGAAAAACGAAGACAGGCGAAGGCAGAAAGCCTTATCCAGACTTGCACCTTCTGTTCAATGTACCGCTGCCACTCGGCTGGAAAGAGAGGCAATGTAAAAACTAGAAAAGAAAATGAGAAAAACAGAACAAGAAAAAAATGGAAGCGCAGATACAGAAACGAAAGACAGCGAACAGATAACAGGTGACAAGTAAATTTGTGGTTGGATGGAGAGGTGGAAGACGAGGAAGAAGAGGGTGATAAAAGAGGGGATGCAAAGTTTATTACGACAGAAAAGGGGGAATTATTCCTCACTAACGAGTAATGAGAGCTCAGGAGAGATGGAGGAATGGGGAAAGTAAAGAAAGAACAAAATAGAAGCTGAGATGGGGATTTTGGAGTAGCAGAGATTATGATTGTGACAGTGAGAGATAAACCTGCAAATGAAGAGATTTAAGGGACAGTAAGCGGCCAACACAGACACACAAACACACACAGTGGTTTCATCAGGTTTTGACACATTTTATTAAGAAGGTTGTTGAAGTTTGAGTTTTTCAGTGCAAGACTTTGGTGTTTACCACTAATCACTAACTCTTCTTCTGGATTTTACAAGATATTTTCATATATTCTCCAGGAATATGGCTTTTTAAAAATTTATCATCAGAGAGTAGCAAAACCACACTGATTACCTTGGATATTTCTGCTTAGTTGTGTCTTTGTTTCCAGGTTATAGGAGACCAGGCTCAGTCACACTAGAGTAAAAATAGAACAGCAACCTCCTTGCGACCAGTAAAATTCGGCCTGGTGATTGCATTGAATTTTTTCACATTCAGCGACCGATTGCAAGTAGCTGCGGTAAACTATGACTTCATTAAAGTCATATCAGCTGTCACTGATGCCTGCTCTGTACTGGGGGATCTCTGCTGCTCTCCCTGTCTCCAGTAAAACAAAGTTGAATGGATATGATATTGCAGGGGGAAAGAAGAGTTTGCTTCCCTTATTTCACAGAAATTAAACTTGCATTGTTTTTCACTGTAAATGACTGATTTTTAAAAATGTGGGAAGTGAGCTTTTTTTCAAACGTAGGGCATGCCAGAAAAAAGTTTAAGAACCTTTGGCCAAAGTCAATAGATGAGATAGTCAGAAAAATAGGCAATGTTTGACACAAAACAGCATGGTGATGCATATACTCTACATTATTGAAAATACTGCGCCAACAAAAACAAAGTGCCGCAAGCTACACTTATCGCCTAAAGCATCACCATTCAAAAAAGCATGTTGGATGCAAGCGCAAAGTACACCAGCGATTAGACATATCCCCTGAGATCACCTGTGATAAAAGGAAAATGTTGATTATGACCCCATTTCCTCTCCAACTCCACCGTTTGCCAAGTAAATGCCTCAGGTTCTGATCCCTCTGCTGTGTTGGTCTACCACAGCACATAAACCTCACCCCTCTTTCTACCTCGTTTCCCTCTTTTACCTCTCCTCCATTTCATCATTTTCTTCTTTCACGCTGTTTCCATCTTCACCATCATCCCTTCCTCTGCTCAACCAGACTCTGCTCTGCATTGTAAAAAGATTTATAGACATGCACAGCCAGAGGTGAATGCACAGCATGCGCGCACACACACACACACACACACACACGTGTGCATTCATTGTTGCTCAACTGTGTTTCAGTTATTTCAAGAAATTCACAAAGTCTGAAAGCAAACACAAACACACACACACACACACACTCAATCAGAGATGGACAGTGTTCAATCAGACCAGACCTACAGGCAGGAGTTGACACTGAACCAGTCTGACTAATGTCTTTTCATTATTTAGCCAGAACTCAGCAACTTAGTTTTTTTTCCTCAGAGTGACAAACACAGGGTTTAATAATTGACTGAGTGACTGGCTGGTGGTCTAAGTTACAGCAGTGTACACAAAAACATTTAACTGAAATGTGACTGATGGGGGGACTGCACAGTGGTGCACTGTCACCTAAGAGGGCTCTGGGTTCAAACCCGCAGCTGGCTGTTTCCTTTTTGTGTGGAGTTTCCATGTTCTCCCCATGCCTGCATGGGTTCTCTCTGGGTACTCTGGTTTCCCCCCCACAGGCCAAAGCATGTCTGATTATTTGGTGGTTCTCAATAGGCTGCAGGTATGCATGTTAGAGTATGTGGTTGTCTGTCTCTGTTTTAGCCCTGTGATGGACTGGCAACCTGTTCAGGATGTACCCCACTTCGCGCCCTGTGACAGTTTGTTAGGCTTTAGTCCCCCCAGGATTCTAAGTTGGATAAGCAGTTAGGATAAATTTATTTTTGCCAAAGTTGTGAATGTTTACAATGTAGAGGAAACACGTACCCTAATAATAGATATGCAAGAGGCGCCCCTTGTTTGTTATGAATGCTAACACTTAAAACAAGATAATGTGTTTTTGTAAAGACAGTAGTGCATAACACTCTCCCATGTAAAAATACAATTGAGTTTATACAAAGTCCGTTTAGAAGCAACTTGGCAGGCAACTTTAATTTCACTGGTCACTGGGACATAAAAACTGCATGTATAGGACCACCAAACAAATGTGATTAAAAAAAGACCACTTAACATTTAAAAAGCTTTTTACCCACAGGTTACACTTCTACTACGCATGCACAGTGCTACACCACATTACGTTGTTATTACCGACTCAATCCAGAGTGCCAACATGCTCAAAGTCTTTGACTCCACCTTCCAGAGCACTAAATAAATACCATGCTGATTTACACTATGGATACAGTAAGCCAATAAAAACAATTAGTAGTACAATTAGTACAGAGATATGCTTTCTGCTACACAGCTGACACAGTTGTGAACTTCCACTTTGTGCATGAGCCAATGCAACAACACAGCTGGCTTGCATGTTTACTGGTTTGGCTGTTGATTGGCTCTTTGTGGTCAGGGTCAGGACAACCATCTTTGCTGTTACAGAATTCTCCCATAGATTTGTATTCAGGATTTTTGCCATTTCTCTGGTTAATTAAAAGAAATATGCAATTTTGTTCTAAATAATACTCTCGGGGATTTACTTGCTACAGTCTGGTTTGATCTAATATGATATATCAATCTGCTGTCTTTATGCTTCTTTTACACTATTCTTTCTATAAACAGCTAACACCTAAGCACTTAGAATCCAGTGCTGATATTAAATAAGTGTTATTCAAACTAGATGGAAAGAAAGAAAGAAAGAAGAAACTGGTTACAGGAAGAACTAGAGAAAAGAGATCTTGTGTGAATGATTCAGTGTAAAATTATTCAGCACAACCGAATCATTCACTAAATGTAGGCTTCACTGTACAGTGTCGGGTCAGATTTAACATCACCACACCACACCACTGCTTCCACTTACTACACTTTTTCCTCAAATATTCCTAGGAACTACGAAGCTTAACAAACTAAATCAGAAAAAAAAAAAATTTGTGCATTCATCTTCCTGTTTCCAATACATGTGAGCCTTTTGAAAACTATGTAAATTACACCAGTAACACAAAGGATTGTGCCTTTGTAAAATGCTATTTTTTTTATGTAACAAGGTAAAAACACAGTCATCACATTGTTCTAGTAATGCACCACCGTCTGTCACATGGATGTTGAAAAGAGACGGAAAACAGCAGAAATGTTGCTGTTTTCTTCTTTACACAAGACACATTCGCTAACACTTTTTACATTGTTACCTTTTCCTTAATTTTCCTCTTTCGTCAGTCGTTGACTTCATTATGTTTTTCTTGGCAGGAATAATTGATGTATGTGATGGTTTCACAGAGGGAGACGATGCAAATCCAGGAAACCGGGGATCGCTACCAAATCTTTAATCCAGAGGTCATACACAGGAAGGCAGTCAGTGAGAGCAAACAGTTACAGCATGGGGCGTACAAAAAAGCAATGTCCAAAAAAAGGCAAAAGGTGATACGAAGCAAGGAATACTAACTAGATTGGAAAATACTTGACTGTGACATCAAGTGGACAATCTGGCATGTTTAACAACTGCTGGCATATATACACTGAGGTAGGTGATTAACTGATTGGATTCAAGTGTAGCACATTCAACACAGGTGATACTAATGAGGGCAGGGCAGACAATCCCCCTTTCTCATTGCTCAGTTTGTACATCCACAATTCCTCTCCTTGAATCGTCCCTTCCACCAGAGATGTGAGTGAAAGAAGCGAGAAAGCGATATGAGGACAGAGAAGTCAAGGCAGCAGGCATTTAACAAAATGAGACATCCATGCTTCAGAGCCTCATTTTAAAGCAATGTCATTTAAATATGATATGTGGCACAACTACATCATAAATTGTTTTGTATAGTCCAACTACTGATGTATTTTATGATTTCAGATGTAACAGTGCTCACGACATTTTTATATTTTGGGGTTGCTTTTAATTATATTCACAGCATGGCACAGTGTGACAAGATATCATACTTTTTATTTAATCAAACACACAGTTAATCATCTTAAATAACTGAAATAACTTATGAATACAAAGGGCAAGTTGCTTGAAGATTCCTCCTAACACTGTGGTATGTATATTCCAGCTGTGTGTCATGCTTCATTTTTACGTTGAAAGTAAGACCTCAGTCACACAGGTCAAGACCCCCGATAACCTCTGGTGGCTAGGGACCGGTTGGTAAGTGGTTGCTGGAGGTTGCTTGCTGTCGCTGGGTGAAATCTGTCACGAAGAGCGTGCTGCAGCAAAAACCTCCTTTTTATTGTTTTGGTCACTAGTTGAACATAGTCGTCTGTAGTTTCCATGAAATACACCGACTTGTATGCAAACACTCATGATTTACTCTCTTAGCTGTAGCGAATCTTGAAAAAGTGTGACGAACTGGAAAGGGAGAATGTTCACCTTCAAAGTACAAGTTGTGCCTTACCGCTGAAACCAACACATTTCAAAAGGCACAACTTGTACTTTGAAGGCAAATGTTCTCCTTTTCTGGTTTGCACTGCACTTTAAACTGTTTTACTACCACTTGGTGAGTAGTTGGCGAGTGTTTGCAGACAGATCACTGTCTTCCGTGCTAACTACGGGCAACTGTAGCAACCTGCTAGCAACCAAAGCAATCGCAAGGAGGTTTTTGGTGCAGCATCATATACCTCTTTGCGACCAATTTCACTAGTGACTGCCAGCAACCACTCACCACAAGGTTGTGGAATACACACTTTTCCTGACTAGCGACCGGAGGTTGCCAGGGGTTTGAGAACCAACAAGAACCACGAGAACAATTAAAAACCATGACACTATGTAGATCTATATCCACCTATTTATCTGTGCTGCACTACTTCCAGCTATTTTTAGATTGCTCCCTGGAAGTCCCATTCTGACCACTTGCACATACACATTGTTGATTTCATCATGGAGCCCAAACAAAGACAGTAAACATCAACTTCTCTGTCAAACTGACTCAACTTTCTTCTGGAGATTTCTTCTTGTTAAAGGTGAGTTCTTCCTCCCCACTGTCATCAAGTCTTTGCTTATCTGTTGAGGTCCTCTAATACTGCAGATACTTTACCTGACAATATAAAGGACTTTGAGATATCTGTTGTTGTGAACTGGTGCTATATGAATAAAATTGAATTGAATTGAATTGAATCTATCGGCTCCTTCCTTGTTGTTGTGCTGAGCTGAGTGGAGACAGAGATTCTCATCATTCACTCCAGTGTCCAGTTCATTTTAGCTAACAGCTAATCTAACAAGTTATCACAGAGCACACACTAGCTAAGCTAGCCATGTGTTGCTATCAACAACAGCAGAAAATGTTACAGGATGGGCAAACGGATCATTATTTAACATATGTTAAACTCACTCGTTTCTTCATTTGTTGGTTAGAACATTTTAGCACATTTCTTATTGGCTAATGAGTTGTCGATCACAGGGTAAATCACCCGTTCTTTATGGTCCTTTTTGACTCCAGTGGGACCATAATTTAAAAAATAAACATCATGTTTTGTTCAGTAAGACTTGAAGCTAACAACTCAGACCATAAATACATCAGGAAAGCTTCTCATAGACCTCTAAACAACTGGATTTCTTTTAGCAGCCACGGGTGTCGCCCCCTGCTGGCCATTAGAAAAATGCAGGTTTAAGGTGCTTGCATATTTTTTTTAGTTTTCAGGCCTGAAAGCTATGTCCAATTTTTTTTTTTTTTTTAAATACACACAGTCCATGTGTTGATGTTGGTGAGTGCTTCAGTTGCCTTGTTGCAGAAGGATGAATCAACTCTACAGTCCTCAGTGACTCTGATCTGTTTTCAGCCTAAATGTTGCTGCACAGGTACATAAGCTGCTGGTCGACTTACGTGTTTGTTCTGGTACCAGAATATGAGAATGGATTTATTGGGTCATCTACAAAACCAGAACTTCCAGCAGCTTCTGAGCAGTGGTTCAGTGGGTTGTCTCGTATATAATAAGTCACTTCCCCCTTGTTTGGGAGACTAAAATCTCCCATTGTATGTGTTTCATCCAGTCTTTGTAGTGTTTAGCTGGTCTTCAGGGGGTCCCTAAACTTAACAGAGACTTAACCCCACATCAGTCCTTAAATTAAAAAAACACACACAGCTGTTTGTATAAGAGTGATTAAAGTGAGCTGAATATTATTGCAGTGTTTGACTGTGAATTGCAGAGAAAGTTCTGGATGTTCAGGTGAGGGCTTGTTTTCAGATGCTGCTAAACCACCATATCACCAGATTAGGTTACTGCTAAGCTAATGTGTGTGTCTGAGGTGCCTGAAAGTACAAACAGTCCTGACACCAGTAATCCTGTTTAACAATGAAACAGAGCACAGATAGAGCTGTACTGGGTCAGGCTGGCCAAGTCTGGTCTAAAATATTTTATTAGGAAGAAGAACTTTACCTTTACTTTTGCTTTAAATCTGTCTGCATCCTGAATATAAAACAAACAGCTGCTTATCAGTGTAAAGTGAGAAAACACCTGCTGAGCAAAGCAAAAATCAGACAAATCAAGACAAGTAGAAGCACATGTCTGCAAACAGGATCGCCTATACTCCAAACAGCACTGAGAATAAACTGAACACCTGCACACGTTTAAAAAAAAAATCATATAGGGATTTTAATTAAACCAACTCAATGTTTCCAGTTTATTTAGTACTGTACTGTGCAAAAGTCTTGAGCCATCTGTTTATATTTTGCTTCCAAGCAGACAGAGTTTCTTATAATTCTGTAAAGTGGTCTTGAGCAATAGTTCTCCAGGCTCTCTGAAGGTCTTTTAACGTTCTTTGGACATTGGCTGCTTTTTCACTGATTTTCAGTCCAGTACCTGACTTTTTTCTTTGTTAAGCCACTTAACACTGACCTATGAATCATTCCAGGATAAAACAGCACCTAACTCAGGGGATGAACCAGTTGATCGTCATCAGCATGTATGTAGGAGATCAGGAGAGAGGTACAACAGTGAGTATCTGCAGCCATCTGTAAAACACGGTAGAGGCTATGTCATGGTTTGGGGCTGCATTTCACCCAGTGGTGTTGTAGAAAGTGCCGTCAGATTTTGGTCCACCGTGCAATACCATCTGGAAAGTGTGTGATTGGCAACAGTTTCATTTTCAGCATGACCATGATCCCAAACATATTGCCAGTGCAGTAAAATCATACCTGGATAGATCCCCAGACCTCAACATTATTGACAGCAGTGTGAGAACGAAACAAAAAAGCAGCCAACATCCAAAGAACAGCTTTGAATGTCCTTCAAGAAGCCTGGAGAACTATTCCTCAAAACTACTTAAAAAATTCAGAGGGAGTTCAGGCTGTGTTGAAGAATAAAGGTGGTCATACCAGATACTGACTTTTAAGCTCATTAGAACTGTACAAACTATTTTTTTTCCTTAATACTCTATTTCCATGTATGTTTGCATGTTTCAATAAATCGCTACACCTATTTCCCATTTTCCTAGCAAAATATAAATAAATGAGGAGAGGCTCAACACTTTTGCACACTACTGTAAATAAATGACGGGTTTTTTAAAATTTTTAGTAGGCGAATCTTGAATCTCCGATTAGTCTGGAGCGTTGGGAGATGCTGGTCCCTGCAGCAAAAAGAAATTGTGTAGCTCCAGCTTCTCCCACAGATCATCTTAGTGGCAGGATGTTAGATCATTTCCATGGAGCAGTATTGATGGGTACAAACACTGTACTGTGATGTCCCTGTGAAATGTCCATTGGAATAAGATCTCCTCTCGTGTTGCATATAAAGGATAGTTGTGACGTCATCCTTTGTTTTCTGGACTTCACAAGTTGAAGTCTTACGCTGCCATGTTAGTTTTTCAGAGCCAGAAGGGACCATACTTGGATGAAACTGTCAACTAATGCCTGCTAGCTTGGTTAGCAAGCTTCATCCATAGACTGTATGGATGCATCACAGAGACACCTGCTAATTAGTGCTAATTAGCATCCAAATAAAATCCTAGAATTTCATTCACCAAAACTGGAGCTCAGACTTCTTGGACTGTCAGTTAATAGAATTAATGGTCACAGCTGAACTAGGAAAAAATGTACTTGTTTGGAAAATTTATAAATTTTTTATAAATTTTTATTAAAAAAAAACCTTCTTTCTGATAAAGAGTTACAGGACTAAAACCCAAAGATATTCAGCTTTCTATGATATTAAAAACAGGAAACAGGGAGTGAATTACAGTGTGTTACAACAGTCCACATTCTGTGTTTCTAAATATTTAAATGTAATGCAATAAAAAGTGTAACATTTCTCTCTTAAATGTATTACAATAACAGTGGACAGTAGTACACTGTGCTAACCTGCTGTTTGATGATTTCCTGTGGTGAGTTCAGGTGTATCAGAGCATCTGATCCCTGCTTGAGTCTCACCGTTGATCCTCTTGGTTTGTTGTCTTCATGCATGCTGGCTTTTTATATAAGCGTGCAAAGCTGATAGCCGACCTGCTCTGCACAGCAGCTATGCATCTGCAGAGCATCAAAACAACCAGCTGCAACGGCTTTACACAACTACTGAGTGACAGTAAGCCTGTTATCTTCTGGTTTGTTGTTATGATTATATCTTGTCCTGTGCCTTCGTTAGATAAATACTCAGCTATAGTTGAGTTTCATATAAATTAAGAGGTGATTTCTTTGGGGGTTGACTTTGTCCACATGAGAAATTGTAACTTTTTTTATTTTCTAGAGTAAGACTAGATAACATCTTGATCACTGATATGTTTAAAGTGAAACTTAAAAAAAAACACAAAAAAAACTTATGATACTTATTTTAGGTGTTTTTTCTGGACTTGTTGATCATCGCACTGTGCTGGAGTGACATGAACTGTACTAATCTATAGATTTTTGTTACAGGAAAGATTCTGTCTCTTTTACATCAGCACATATTTCTGGCTAAAGCCACATCATCTTATTTTGTGTCCACTGTTTGTTTGTTTTTTTAAATCCTAAAAATTTGTCTGACATTCAGAAAAAGTTGGCGACCTTCAATGGGGACCAGCCAAATATCAACCTCCAGTGTGGAAAAATGAAGCCAGTGCTGAAGTACCAAAAACTGCAGTTCCTCTAACGTCCACCAGAGGCTCCAGCAGTGAGTCAGTCCCCATAGACTCCCATGTTAAAATGTTCAACTTTACAGCAGAAATAAACATGTTTACAGCCTGATACAAAAACTGTTTGGTCTCTGTAGCTAATTTCCCCCTTCATAGCAATTGTACGGTAAGAGAATTAATTTTTTTTGTAACTCACCTGTTTAAATTGTATTAAGGCTTAAAGTTTGCATTATTAGGGGCGTGGTCTCTTTGACTGACAGGTGGATGGTGATACAGGTGGCTAACAGTGTCTGCTAAGCTTCACCTCAGCTAATTGGAGTCCCTGAACTGGACCTCTGGACCGTGTTTGTGCTGTTGGAGCCTTTTGGAGCATTTTTAATGTAATTATCTGACCAATAATATGGCTGCTGTGCGGTTAATTGGACTAACAGACCGTCCAAGAAGTCTGAGCTCCAGGTTTGGTGCTCAGTGAAATTCTAGGATTTTATTTGGATGTTACTGAGCACTGATTAGCAGGTATCTGTGTCTGTGTGATGCACCATGCTAACCATAAAGCTAAAGTCAAACTCGCAAACAGTGGGTGACTTAACAGTGGCTACATCCGTCTTTTAAATATAGTCTATGGATTTGGGGGCTTTTGCTTGTAATTAAAGCTCAAACTGTGCTCAGATCAAAGGATCAAAGAATCTCTATCAGGTTATATCAGATTCAGGACCAGTTCTTCCTTCAGCAACAACAACAGACTGTTACCTGATATCTTTTCATCAGAGATGACTCGATACAGCTTTAACTGTCTGTCTTTTTGTACGATCACGCACACGGATGACTGCAGATTGTGTGTAAGTACACACAGAAACATCAGTTATCAGACACAAACATGGAGGTCAGAGGCAGAGTTTTCTCTAAACACAAGCTCTGACAAATGTTTGATTTCATAATAATTTTCTTCTTCTCTGCGCAGGTCGTCTGAACCATAAAATACCCCAGCTGTTTCAAACACACACTCAGTGTCATTAAAAGATAATTCCAACATTTTGCTGGTTATTTGGAAATGTTGTAGATGCAATAGAGTCCTGGACCTCTGTTCTATCATTAACCAACTTATAAAACTCACCCAGCACCGTCCAGTACACACAGGGATGACACTTTCTTGGTTCAGTACTTCCAGTGATCCAAAAAGTTGACAAGTTGAAGAAATCTTTTCAGTCTTTCAATCTTTTTAGTTTATAGTTTCGAACAGCTCAAAGCTCTTTCTTCTTTTTTTTTTAAATGACAAAAATGTTAAAAAATAAAAAATAAT
>VUQI01031164.1:0-12728 GCA_015106735.1 Paratilapia polleni
CACGTACAAGGTTATCCTGAAAGAAAACTTGCTGCCTTCTGCTCTGACAATGTTCCCCAACTCTGAGGATTGCTTTTTCCAGCAGGACAATGCTCCATGCCACACAGCTAGAGGTCGATCAAGGTGTGGATGAAGGACCACCAGATCAAGACCTTGTCATGGCCAGCCCAATCTCCAGACCTGAACCCCACTGAAAACCTCTGGAATGTGATCAAGAGGAAGATGGATGGTCACAAGCCATCAAACAAAGCTGAGCTGCTTGAATTCTTGCACCAGGAATGGCATAAAGCCACCCAACAGCAATGTGAAAGACTGGTGGAGAGCATGCCAAGACGCATGAAAGCTGTGATTGCAAATCAGGGTTATTCCACCAAATATTGATTTCTGAACACTTCCTAAGTTAAAACATTTGTAATGTGTTGTTTAAAAATGAATATGAACTTGTTTTTTTTTGCATTATTTGAGGTCTGAAAACACTGGACCTTTTTTGGTATTTTGACCATTTTTCATTTTCTTCAAATAAATGCTCTAAATGAAAATATTTGTATTTGGAATTTGGGAGTTATGTTGTCAGTGGTTTATAGAATAAAACAAAAATGTTCATTTTACTCAAACATATACCTATAAATAGCAAAATCAGAGAAACTGATCATTTTGGAGTGGTCTCTTAATTTTTTTCAGAGCTGTATATATAAAATAGATGTGCATTTTATTTACTTCATTTGCTTCATACTTCACTCCTTAATTTATTTCATTTAAAAAAAATTGCCATTTATCAGTTCAAGGTGCACCTTGCTGTCTTCAGTCTGTCTGTGCTGTGTACCTTGCAGTCTGCTATCACCTCTCACTATCTTGCTATTGCTACTATCCCCCTGTATGTGCATGCATATCTTTCATTGTAGCCTTGCTTTTAATGTGCCAGAGAGAATTGTGTATTTTATGAACTGTGGTTGGGCTTTTGCAATATATCTTCTGCACAAAAAACATCTGCTTTGCATGTTATTTTCTAATAATATAGCAGATTGTTTCTTTTGTCATTTTTCATATCTTATCTATTCCATATTTATTTTACCATTATAATGTCTAACTTTATTGCTTGGTGTGTCTCATAATATGAGTTTCTTTATTGCATGTTTTACATAGCACCAGAAAATGTAGCATATTAGCCTGTATGATGCTTTTGTTCAATTACTTTTTCTGTTTTTTTTTTTTTTGTTGTTGTTTTTCATTTGCTTGTTTGTTTTTAAATATTGGTCTTGAAACTTTGAAATGTCCTTGAGAAATTTAAAATTTAATTCCTATAATGTAATAATGTAAAATGATTTAGAATTTTATAGACTGTTTTATGGGTGACAATGATCTATGTATTTCTACATGCCCATTTTCTTAACCACTTCTCGATTTCAGGGCTGCAGGTGTTCCAGTCACAGCAATGTTAATTTACATGCACTGTCCTGGTCAAATAAAGCAATAGAACAGAGGATTTTGGCACAAGGTCACCTATTTCCAAGATGCACGGAGAAGAACTGAAGAGGTTCAAGCTCCAGCAACACTCATAGTATATAAAACAATTTTGTTATTTAATTAATAATAATTTGTTCTATATACTACAAGTGTTGCAGGAGCTTCTTCAAATAAAGCAACAGGTAAATGCAGTCAAGTACATTTTGAAACATCAGTGGTGAACTATGAGGAAATTTAAGGATGATGTGCAGCTGACAAACTCTGGGACTGTTTCTTTCTATACCCTACCTTACAGTAATGTGCAAAGGTCCTGAGCCCTGATTTCTTTATATTTTGCTTCCAAGCAAAGCCTTGTATTGTATCTTGTATTTTTTTAAAGTGGTCTTGAGCAATAGTTTTCTCAAACTTTTTCTTTGGATATTGGCTGCTTTTTCACTCATTTTCAGAGGAATGTTTTGTGTTTTTTTTTTTGGTTTGTTTGTTTGTTTGCTAAGTCCCTTAACATTGACCTATGAATCATTCAAGCATAAAAAAGGCAGCTAACTCAAGGGATGAACCACTGTTGTGTCTACACATGACAGACAACTTAGCAAATAACCTATTTTAAATTGTATCTTTAGGCACTTTGTTACTAGCAGCCTGTCGAAAAAACACATAATTTTTTCCCATTCCTTTAGTTGAATTTACAAAATATGCCAAAGATAACACAGTTTGACAGGTATAAAATAGTATTTTTGCACCAACAAAGTGATTCCCAAAGAGCTGTTAGCCAAAAACTTGGTATATCTCAGTATGGGGAAACTGAACAAGTTAATGACAAAAGAAGTGGCAGGCCCAAAAATCTATATAGCAACTGAACAGTATCTGAAAGTCATGTCTTTAAGAGACAGGAAAAAAAATCCAGCAAAGACATGACACTGGACCTGAGAGATGCATCTGGCCCTTCAACTGATCCATCTACTGTTTCCTCATCATTAATGGTCTCAAAGTGGCTGTCAAGAAGCCATTCTTAAGGAAGGGAAACAAGAAGGAAAGGCTGAGGTATGCCAAATTACACAGGACCTGGACTGGAAATCAATGGCAACAGGTCTTATGGAGTGATGAAATTCAAATTTTTGGTTCAAATGGTTGTCGATATGTACCAAGGAGGTGAGGAAAGCAGTACAACAGTGAGTGTCTACAGCCATCTGTAAAACACAGCGGAGGCTCTGTCATGGTTTGGGGCTGCATTTCAGCCTGTAGTGTTGGGGATCTTGTCAAAAGTGATGAAATTATGAACACAAAAAGGAACCTCAGATTCTGATCCACAGTGCAATGTCATCTGGAAAGCGTGTGATTGGCAATGGCTTCATTTTCAAGCATGGCAATGATAGAGTAACACACAATGGAACACTATCACTCATGCCCCCCATTACTGAAACAGTGTGGGATCATTTTGACAGAAGAGAACAGAACAAAAGGCAGCCAACATCCATGGAAGAGCTTTGGAATGTCCTTCAAGAAGCCCGGAGAACTATTTCTGAAGACTACTTAAAGAAATTACAAGAAAGCTGCCTAAGAGGCTGTGTTTAAGAATAAAGGTGGTCATATCAAATATTGACTTTTAAGCTCATTAGAATTGTACACATTCTGTTTTTGCCTTTTATACTGTATTTCCTTGTATGATTTCACATTTTTCAATAAATCGCTGCCCGTTTTCCTATTTTCCTAGCAAATTATAAAGAAATGAGGGATATCTCAAGACTTTTGCACAGCACTGTACATGTTGGTGCTTTTCCACCAAAGAAACATATTTCTCTATGAACTAATGTCTAGGAACTTTCTTGTAGCAAGTAAAAGTCTATCCCATGCACTGTGATGTATGTTTTCACAGCAGGGCCAAAGCCCTAGTCTGAAATTCCTTCTGTATGTAGTCTTCTGCAAAAGCTAACAGTGACATTCAGAGCTGAACCTTACAAGTTTCCATAATTTCACAAAGAACCCTCCTAATCATGGACTGAGCAGAAGATAAAACTATCTCCCCAGAAATTAATTTAGACCCTGGTTATTTCACTGGAGATGCACAAATGGGTTCTAAGTGCCTCAAAAGGTTCTTGTTCCCTGGAGAAAGTTTTTGCAGTAGAATTGGACCACATGACCTTCAGCTACAACTGCACTGTAGTCATTTGGATGATACCATTTTAATCATCTCAGTGTCAGCTAAAATTCAATTTATGACCTTTAATGAGGCCTTAGACATCACAAAGCAGTCCTGTTTGAGTGAGGAAGCCAGACTCACATTACCTATAATGTGTATAATAATAATATAACCACATTACTCATAATTCTACTCTCAATTACCATCTTTTAGCACACACAAAAAAAGAATAACACTGCAGCTGCTTCTCACGAGAAACAAATTAAGTCAATGACCCTACAATATTATTGGATCCAGTGCTCTACAGCAAGTGTTACTTCATATTTTTCTTGGACTGACAACATGGTTGCAAAGACAGAGCAGCCACTCAAACAGTCCTGCCAAAAACAAGGAGTTGAGCTGAATCCCTCTTTGAATGCTCTCTAATCTGCAGCTCACTGCTGAAATGTTCTCATGTTGCTGTACAAACTGCAGAAATGGAACACCAGTTTACATTATTTGAAACAATGTGTTTGCAGATAATTATGGTGGTAACTGACTACTGCTTTAAACTGCTGCTTAAATAGAGCACTAAGTTTGTGGTAGCCTGTAGCCTAAAATGGTGAATATGACAGTCATTATAGCCAACAGTGTTATTTTCCTGTTACATAATTATGGCTTATTTATTTATTTATTTAAACATCTTATTGCACATTCCATTACTGCTCCTTTCTCTCAAATTGCCACTTGGAGCTCAGTCACTTTGCATTAATCTGGGTTTTTGCAGCAGTGATGGTGTCTCAGGTCATCTGGGGCCCAAAAGGTTAACTGGGTTGCAATTCTATTATTTGCAAATTTCTTTGGTCATATATACAGCTGAAATAAACTAAAACAGTAGTTGTTTATTGAACATTTTTTACATTTTTTTTGCTTTAACTCATCATTATTAAGTTAATGTTGATTTCACAGTGCAGTGGCTATAGAATAATGGGAAATGGGTTGCATTTATAAAGCACTTTGCTAGTCTTATTGACCACTTAGTACGTAACACTGCAAGCCACATTCACTACCCTTGCACAAAGGGGCAGTTGCTGGGATTCATAATATTGCCCTTGGACACCTCAGCGTGCAGACTGGAAGAAGCGGAGTGGACCACCCACCTTCCGACTGGTAGGTGTCGACCAGTTCTTAGGCATCTGCCAAAAGATCTTGTTTGGATTGTTTCCCTATAAGCCTTGCTTTTACCATGCTATTCTGTCTGCCACCAGGTATGAAATCTCCATTAGGTATATAACCTAAACAGATAGAGGGTATTGGCTTTGCCTCACCCAGTAGCTACAGGTAGGCTTCCCCTGGTAGGTGAAATAATGGTGAAAAAGGTTAAGTAACTGTGGAAACTCTAGCCTCCTCAGGGCTCTTTCGCTTGCCAGGTAAATAGGCAAAGAGGAAGAGTGACAGAACTGGAAAAATATAAAAGATAAAATGAGGGCATCCATTGAACATCCAATGGCCATTCACTCAACAGAGACAGCTCCAGGACTTTGATGTATCTGTTACCATTTTTACCTTTTGGCAACACGTTTGGAACACCACAAACACAACAACTTGCTGATCCGAGCAGCATGTGAACGAGTAATCCAGACTTGTTTTAACAGTAAAACAATTTTATTTTTAAACTGCATTATCATATTATCTTAATAAGGACTCATAAATAAATACACACAATAAATTTTAGGGATATCTGTTTATGTTTCGTGTGTCTGAAATAAAAAAAATATCGGCTGATATATCAGATTTTTAAATGACCAAATATCAGTATCGGTATAGGTTTTAAAAATCCTATATTGATCGGGCTCTTGTCTCATGTCATATTAACATGCTATCTTAAGAAGCAGAGAAACTAACCCTGCAAGGGTTTATTTACTCACTTTTTAAAAGCTTGACGGACAATTCCAAAGTCATCTGTTATTTTGAAGATTAAAAATCATTGCTGTGTTGCAGCACTATAGTTACATAATATGACATCATCAAACTGGACACAAACGGAAGTCAGAGTAATAAACAAGGAAAAGTAGCTGATGAAGTGAACAGACACACTCTTAAGGATTCATACTGGTGACTGGTGCGTTTGAACTAAGCAGCCAATCAAAGACTTCTGAGCTTAAAGCCATTAAATATCATGCAAGATTCCACAGTACATCAAATTCTGTCTTTTTTTATTTTTATTTTTATTTATTTATTTATTTTGCTAAGCACAAGAAAGATATTTTAAACGTGCTCTCCCACAAAAATGTCTTTCTTCACGCTGCACCCTCACACCACTACTTCTGTTCAGACACAATATTCTTCTTTTTACTGTTGCATTTTATGGCAAATTTTAATGCACATTTGCTGTGATTTATAAGTACAGTACATCATCACTCACTTTTCCATCAAGTTGTGAGACCTGCACAACTTCAGACAAAGCTGTGGGATTAATTTCCACTTTTTGCAAGATTTGAGAGAAGAAAAAGCACTTGAACTCCTCAGTGTCTTTTGGCCAGCACCAGCAACCTTGGTGTAAGACTTTAATGATATATATTTTTTATTCTCTGAGTGGCACAAACTGAGACCTACCCCCTTGCTTTAACTTGGAAGCCAGGCCAAAAGTCCCAATTAGGCTGGCCAAACAAAGGAAGCAGCGTGTCCATTGTTGGCCTAGGTCATAAAGCTGACCAATAAGTTTTGCGTTCTGGCTTATAATGATTTTCCTTCAGCATGCTTACACAAGTGATGGTTGTCCCAATTTCCCTGCCATGCTAGACAAAGGATCAAATTCGACACTTCTCATAATTAATGCGCCTCACCGCTTCACCTCATGATCTCCCACCTTCTAAAATGTCCCCATCCAGCAGTGCCTGGACTGAGAGCAAAAACTGGCTACCAGAGCAGTAGCTGCTGCTGCAGCAGACCTAATATCAATCTGCTATTTATGACCCATGCCATGCCCTAAATATCGATCTAACCCAGTGATGATATCACATAAAGCAATTTGTTAGTGTTTAAAGTTACAGTTTTTAGAGCATGTGTACCGCCATCTTGTCTGAGTACAGAATGTGATGTCACTGGGTTGGTTGGTTAGTTGATTGCACCTAAGAGTCCTACATTAGTTTATGTTAGCTAACTAGTGACAGAACCAATACTCAGTGGAAAACAAGGAAACTAAAAGTAAAAACCAGTCTAAGGGATCACTTTTGTATTGCCCCTGGCTGCAGCAATGAGTTTTATGTTAAAAACCAAGGAATGACTGTCCACTTTGTCTCGTAAGCAGTAAGTGGTCCTTCATTGTTTGCTAGTGGCACTGAAACGGGAGAATCCACCAGTTAGCTGTAATGCTCGGGTTTGTAGACCCCTTTAAATGAGGACTATGTGGAGGAGAGGGTGTTTGAATCTGGTGGTTCGCCGGACCGACAAGCTGAAGTTTGACACTGTCCTGGTTGGGTGGACTTGGGAAAAGAAAGACTTAACCCCGAGATAACTGGGGGTTATATTACACCTTAACATTGCATAAATTAGTGCTGATCACATTTGTGGGCATCTTCTCTGCCAGCTGATTGTGCCACTTGGTCTGTACACCTGACCCGACGAGGAAAAATCACACACAGAGGGGACAGTGTCGGACTGTAACTTTAAACACTTCACGGACAGTGTTAAATCTATGACAGTGTTTTACAGTAGGTGTCCATGGCTGAAATTAGCTTTAAAACATATAGAGTTTCATGTCCTCTTTAAAGCCTTGATTTGTAAAATTTTAGCAGTCCTTTATAAGAAACATTGACACAGTGCTCCTAAATGGAAGCCCATTAATTCAAGTGCTCATCAGTGACATTTGCTGATAAAGGATTCGTATTTTCTAACCCATCTTGGGAATCCTAAACTTTGTGGTTCAGGACCCACTAGGGACCAGTACCCTTACAGTAGTAGAACCAGATTAGGAAACATGGATTCACGGGAGGTTATTTACTATTCCATATGCAAATTAACGTGATACAGCAACACTACAAATGGTGTACCCAGGAATGTGTATCCACTGTCTAATGTATTTCCATTGACTCTTACTGACTTGGTACAATGATTCACAGGGAATGGCAATCAAACGGGAGTCTGGTGGAAAACAAGTATTATTAGAAGATAATGTCTCAGAGATGGCAAAGCAGGAAACTTGCCCTCAGGTCAGTGTTGTAGAGAGATATATGTCCCCATCCTATGACACCAAGTGGCTCTGGGTTACCAGAGTCACTTCTCCATGTCCTTAGCAGCAGTACCAAGCACCTCCTGCCTCTGCACAAGTAATGCCAGCTGTAGGAATAATGTCATAACAACACGTCACAGCCAAATTCCTTCCTCAGCATGTAGACAATAGAGCCAGATCCAAGTCTAAGTGCCAGAGGGGGGAGGGGGAGGGGATAGCTTGATGCTCATAGAGAAGCAGATGAAATAAACTAAGCTGAGATATGCCTCATCTAGGAGGAGGTGAAGGGCACCATCCAATGACATTGTCACAGCAATGAGTGTGGGGCTCCAGCAAAAATGTGGAATAACCAAATATTAGCCTTGCCCTAAGAAGAACCACTTCAAACAGCTCCAACTCCATACAAAGGCTTTGGAAGCATTTCAAAGCTACAGAACTGGCCTTGTCAGGGCATATCTCACACTGCAGCTCAAAAACTGCATCACTGAGAACAATGATGCCAGAGAGTCAGCATGATCAGGCTATAAACAACTGGGAAAGACATTCTTGCTGTTTGTATTCAGCTATGAGATTTGACAGGTCCAGACGTTCCTGCTGCTCCTGACCTGAACTCTGCCCTGGGTCATCACCCTCCACCCCAGCCACCACCAAAACAACTTATACAACCTTTGACTCACTCACCCCTTAAATCAGACCAGGCCATGTTTCCCAGCCTGTTCTGCCACTCAGGGAGGTCTCCTTCGAGACAGCATGACTGACAGATTGGAACAGAAACAGGCAGGATAGAGACGAAAAACCCCATCCCTCCACCAGTCTTGTGCAATTCCAATTCACTCATCTCTTTTTCTGCCAAGCCAAAAACACCTCTGACACACAGACACACACAGAGTCGGCCAGTTTTAGTGGAGAAATAAACTGCTCTTCATAAAGAACAGAACGAAGGGAAACTTGTTACAGAGGAGACAATGAAAATACAGTTGCAGGCAACCATTCCATGAACAGAGCATGTCTCTAATTATAGATTATGTGAATATTATCAAGTTTAAAACTAGATAAACATAGTACTTCTTATATTTTTTATGAGTTTGTATTAGCTTCAAATTAAAATGAAGCACTATTAAAGTGTGTGTTTCTTTTATGTCACTCTATATTTAACACACACACACACACACACATATATATATATACATACATATATATATATATATATCAGAAAAATGTATCTTGCATACATACTTCAGATTCATCCAGTCAAAATGTTCCATGGTGGCTGCCTCACAAAAAGGATATTCCTGGTTTGAATCTCCTGCAAACTCCACACAGAAGCAGTTTGCATGTTCCCTCTGTGACTGCATAGGTTTCCTGCATAGCTTGTAGTCTAAAGCAGATTGAGTACTCAATAACATGAAAAAACAGTGCTGTATACAAATGTCAGTCCATTGCCATATACTCATCCAGGATCTATCTATCTGTAGATAGATGCATGCATCAGGGCCCAACTTGGGGTTCAGTATCTTGCCCAAGGATACTTCTACATGCCGACTAGGAGAGCCAGGGATCAAACCACTGCCCTTCTGATTAATAGATGACCTTCTCTACCTCCTGAGCCACAGCCACCCCATTCAAAACAATGATTGCAGTTCTTGCTGCCAAGGGTGGCACAACCAGTTATTAGGATTAGTGGCCAGTTACTTTTTCACAGAGGGCCAGGAAGGTTCGGATAGCTTTTTTCCCTTAATAAATGAAATCACCATTTAAAAACTGCATTTTGTATTTACTCAAGTTATCTTTGTCTAATATTAAAAATTATTTGATCATCTGTAACATTAAGTTATATAAATAACCATCAAATATGAAAAAACTAAAAAAATCAGGAAGGGGGCAAATACTTGTCACAACACTGTATATACGCAGGAATTATTTGAGACATAAAACAGGATGGGCACTCAGAGAGTGTCCAATGCCTTGTATATTTTGAAGAATTGTAAAGAAATCGATCCGGTTCTGAAACAAATTTTAATGCATTCTTTCTTTGCCCATTCTCCACCTTTCCAAGATGTTTCATGAAATTTGAGCTGGTAGTTTCTGTGTTATCTTACAGACAGACAGATAAAGACAGAGACAGACTAGATTTCCAAAGATGAATGAATGTATGTATGTATGAAAGAAAGCGAGATATACAGCCTACAGCATCATGGTCTTAAGTGTTTAAAGAAAATAGATGCTTTACATATAAAAGTAAATGTAAGCAGGTTTACTGGCTGCTGTGCAATAGCAGCAAAGAGCGAACACATGGCAGAGTTTCCTGCTATTTAACAACATATTTTTCATATGACTCATTCCATTCTTTCCTGAATGTTTGAGTGATACTCAGATAATATGAATCCTAGAATATATCTGATGTCTGTGTGACATTTTTTTATAACTCTAACTGGATCAGACTTTAAATGATATCTGTCAAAAAGGAAAAAGCTTTCCATCACAGCCCCATTTAAATGTACCCACATGTGTAGCATATTTATGGTAATATGAGAATAGAAGTGATTCAGGAGCAACGCTGTGGCTCTGAATATAAACTGTGTTTTGGAGCTGCAACAAACAAAGAGACGACCTTGATGACTCAAAGGTCAGCCCATTTGCTCAGATGACAAGCCTTCCAACTTATGACAAAGAGATAAATGCAGAAATTACAGTCATTCACAAGTATTTTTTGAACCTGTTTCAAAATTGCAGGCCATACAATGAATCAGACAGCAGCTAAAGCAATTAACAAGGAGAGACATTATGGTAATGAGAGCATGGCGCTTGTAAGGTCACTCTCGTGCATGTTAAGCCACGACTCAGGGTAGGGATTCTCTGCCACCCGATTAATTGAAGACAGCATAAAGGAAAGAAGTGCAAATTTAGTTTACCTGATTTGTCCCGCCTGACATATGCTGAAGAAAGAAAACTTCATGGGTTTATTTAATCATCTTCTTGATGTGAGACATCATCTCAATGTCCTCAAGAAAATATCACAAACCAATCCAGATCCAGATATCCTTCTCGATCCAGGGACTGAATACATGCATGGTGTGGAGGGAATTATCAGCCTTGGCAGAGGCAAGCAGTCTTGGATAGTTCTTGTTAGCTATGCCCTCATCCTGCAAATGCATCTTCCATGGATGCCAGAATTTGCAGAACAGCTCAGATTCCTTATTTAACTTTCCTTAGAATTATGAGAGGAAGAATAGTTCTAATGATTCAGTGAACAGTCAGGTTCACAAAGAGGTAAGGCTCACCACCAATACTTGCTTGGTTTTGAAACCTCATTTATACAGTTATTATAATTATTCAAACTTGATCAGATAGTTTGTAACACATTTTTTAGTGGTGAGACAAACTCAGAACATATATCAGAACACAGACTTTAACTATATTACTGATGATTTTTAATTCCCAAAGACTTTAAATTTAGTAATGTATTAAGCAATGTATAAGGAGTGTATAAAGGAAAAAACGTCTTAGATGCCCAATAGCAAAATCAGCAGAAGTACAGTATAAGCTCCTTATTGCACATTTTTGAAAACCAGTGGATGAAGGAATTTTGGTGTTTGAAATCATTCTCTATCTCACTTGACTTTTTGAACTCTGACTGTGAATTTTATGCTTGATATAAAGATCTCTCTAATCGAACCAAAAAAGATTTTGAATCAAACAATCAAGATGTGACTGAAGTGCAGACATTCAGCATTATTTCATCCTTTTAAAGATGAAATTTGCATCTTGATTGTGTAATTTAAAATCCACAGTGCTGTTGTATAGAGGCAAAATCAAAAACATGAACAGTAGCCTACACTTCACTGTTATGGATATCAGGATCTGGATTTATTTGGAATGCTTTGTTGAGAACACAGAGGAAATGTATTATAATTTTCTTATTTCAATTTGATATGTATCTGTGAAAATATCACACAAATTTGCCATATCTTCCAATGGTAGGAATCCTTTCAAAAATGCTTCTTGGATTCAGATCTAGACTGACTACAAAAATTAATCACCTCTGAGTTGGGCCAAGCCCCACCTGTGGAAGAAAGTTTCATGCAAATCCATCCATATACTTTTGAGTAAACCTCTTAACAGTAAGACAGACAAATTAAAATTTAAAAAAAAGAAAGAAAAAAACAATCACCTAACTACTTTGAGAGAAGTAAAACTGCTAATCATTATTTATGTAAGAAGTAGTCACTGAGTGAAGGACAGAATGACTGACTGAAGAATGATTTCAAAACTTAATTCAATTCAATTCAATTCCATTCAATTCAATTTTATTTATATAGCTCCATATCACAACAACTGTCACCTCAATGCACTTTATATTTTAGGGTAAAGACCCTACAAATTAGACAGAAAACCCCAACAATCAGACGACCCCCTATGAGCAAGCACGTGGCAACAGTGGGAAGGAAAAACTCCCTTTCAACAGGAAGAAACCTCCAGCAGAACCAGGCTCAGGGAGGGGCTGCCATCTGCTGTGACAAGTTGGGGATGAGGGGAAACAAAAGAGAGCAGAGGGAGACAGGACAAAAGATACACTATGGGAGAGAGAAAGAGTTAATAATAGCTAATGATTAAATGCAAGTGGTGTATAAACACATGGAGATTGAAAGAAAGTGAGGAAGAGGAAACGCTCAGTGCATCATGGGAACCCCCCAGCAGCCTAGGCCTATTACAGCTTGCACACTTCGGGTCAATCACCTGCAAATTTATATTCATATAATTCACTCATTGTGTTTTTAGGGATCCGCTAGCTTAGCGTAGCTTTTAGCTTAGCACATAGCCGAATCACTGTCAGCATGGCTTCTCCTGTCTCACCTCTTTCCTGCTCTGTGTGTCAAATGTTTAGCTATTCCTTGTCCTCCTTTATTAATAATGATA
>VUQI01031166.1:0-11810 GCA_015106735.1 Paratilapia polleni
CTGTCTCAGAATGATGCTGAAAAACTAGTTCATGCATTTATTACTTCTAGGCTGGACTATTGTAATTCATTATTATCAGGTTGTTCTAAAAGCTCCCTGAAAAGCCTAACTGAAACACACTCTCCATGTGTTTATACACCATTTGCATTTAATCATTAGTTATTATTAACTCTGTCTCTCTCACATAGAGTGCCTTTTGTCCTGTCTCCCTCTGCTCTCTTCTGTTTCCCCTCACCCCCAAACGGTTGTGGCAGATGGCTGCCCCTCCCTGAGCCTGGTTCTGCTGGAGGATTCTTCCTGTTAAAAGGGAGTTTTTCCTTCCCGCTGTCACCAAGTGCTTGCTCATTGGGAGTCGTCTGACTGCTGGGGTTTCCTCTCTAATATTGTAGGGTCTTTACCCCACAATATAAAGCACCGTGAGGTTGTGATTTGGCGCTTTATAAATAAAACTCAACTGAATTGAATTGAGTTAATTTCACTGTACAGAAATTGGCTGCACTTGGCCAAAGAATTTCTTGTTAATAGGAGGTGAACTCCAACAGAACCAGGTTCAGGGAGGGTCAGCCATCTACCGCGATCAGCTGGGGGTGAGAGGAGAGAGATGAGAGAAAGGGAAAGCACAGAGAGACAAGGACAAAACTGAATGTATATGAGAGCAGACAAGCGTTAATGACATGCAGAAGTGGCATTTTAAAACCGGGGAGTCAAGAAGAAATGCTCAGTGCATCATGGGAAGTCCCCCAGCAGCCTGAGCATATAGCAGCATAAAGGGTCACAGACTTCTATACAACCAGATTTCTTTTTGAAACCAGAAGAGTCACCCCCTGCTGTCCATTAGAAAGAAAGCATTTTCAAAGTACTTGTTAATCTTTTATATACAGGCTATAGTGTGGCACCATCTCTGAGTACTGACTGTTCTGCCAAGAAAATAGTCCCAAGACCAGAAATGTTAGTACAACATGAAGTCCTAATAATTCTGTCTGCTGGTGAATAAATGGACCTCAAGCGGAGAGTGTTTTGGTGGCTGCTGTTTCAAGGTCAGCAAGTAAGCTGCTGACTTTTACCAATGTCTTTCATGCAGGGTTCATGTTATCTTGTTGCATGCATTAGTAACTAACAGATGATTATTTAAATAAACCACTGTCCTCACACATGCACCGCTGAGTCACAGCTGTACTTTTCAATGTGTCTCCCACATATATTTACCAAGTCAGAAGAACCCTCCATGGAAATCACAGAGGCGTGCACATAACTAGCTCTGCGTGTCTGCAGAGGTGTGAAGACCACCCGCTCTGCAACAGAATATACATCATACGGGTTTTTGTGTTGTTGTTTTTTTTTACCAGTCACAGTGCTGTCTAGGACTGCCTTGCACACCTACCTGTGGTTAAGATGTGTGAAAATGTTTCTGTCACTTATTCTTTAAAAAGGTGAAAACATGTATCAGTCAGATTTACCTACAACAAGGTAAAAAGCAATTGTTAATTCATTTCTATCATAAATATTACAGTGTATTAAGCCAGGGGAGAGGGAGCAATACTCACAGCCAAAATAAGGAAAAAACAGGCCTATTGAAATGTTTGTTATTTTGTGATTGCAATTTTGTTTTATTTTCTTTCCCGTTTGGTGTCTGTAAATTCCCTGCTGTACCCTCCCGTACAGGAGGTGGCGGTAACGCGCATCTAAGATGATTTTCTAACCGCCGGTAAAACCCACTGGAGCCGCAGAAGAAGAAACTTCAACATGGACGACGTTGTAGCCGTAGAAAAGAGTCCGGTAAGAATCAGTTTCACCTGTTTTCTGTTTCTTACAGTGACGTTTGTGTGTTAGGCTTTTGTAAATGCACATGTTTGAGTGTTTCTGTCAGCATACACGACTAACAGACCGTGTCGCAGCTTCTTTTGTTGATCGTGAGCTCGTTAAAACAGATGAAACGTAAACCTGCCGATTCATTCTCAGACCTGCTGCTAAGTCATCCAGTTAGCCGCTAGCGTTAGCATCACGTCTGTAGCGCTCAAGAAAAAGGATTTGTTTCCATGTATGTGAGGAGTTTATAAAACTGCATCCGGTAAATATTTGTGTTCATTATTCGGAGGATGGTTTAATTGTGGGATGCCTTGTTTTAAGGGGCTCAAAGTGGTCAGTTTATGGTGTAGTTAGGTAGCTGTGGAGAGTAGCTAATGTGATGTTTGTATAGTAGTCATCGCTAAAACAAAAAACAGCTGCTCTTCATTTTTCTGTAAATTTTGATATTTTTACTGCCCTTTCATCTTTGTTTGAATGTAAAGGCCCTATTTGTTTGTTTAGGTGAAGTGAAACACAACTACACGTTAGCTGCACCACTATCTCGTAATAAATCCTCATTTTTGTGTTTTTATCGTCGCCTTCACAGGAGGACATGCCGGCAGTACTGAGCTCAAGACCTCATACGGGTCTGTCCTTCCTGGCACCAGAACCAGAAGATCTGGAGGACCTGTACACCAGATACAAGGTTTTTGCTCTTTATGTTTCAAAGATTTACACATAGTTAATATCCAGTTTGGTAAAAAGAAATACATCAGGCCAATAATAAATCCTCCCATCATGAAGGGGCACTGTTGGTTTTACAGGAGGTTTCCTTGAACTTTTAGATTAATTAATATTAAATAAATAAATAAATAAAGGGGTAGGGGGAGGTAGTGTGGTAGGACGTTAAGCCCAAATCGGTGTGTGTTTTTTACTTTAAAGCCCATCAGGGGCAACAGCAGGTCCCTCCAGACTCACACACCTCTGTAAATCTGCATGGTAGCCAACAGCCAGCAGTTGCCTCGGTCTGTGGAGATGTCAGTGGGCCTATCGGTTTTTTGTCTTTTCAGATACACTACTGGGCAAAAGTCTTGAGGCACCCCTCATTTCTTCATATTTTTCTTCCAAGGAGCCAGACTTTCTTGTAGTTTTTTAAAGTGGTCTCGAGTGATGGTTCTCCAGACTTTTCTTTGGACATTGGTTGCTTTTTCACTCATTTTCAGTCCAGTCCTTGTACCTGACCATTTTCATGGGAATGCTTTTGTTCAAAGCATTCAAGCATCAAAAAGGCACCTAACTCAAGGGATGAACCAGCGTAGTGTCTACAAATAACAGACATGGCAAAGAATCCATTTTAAATTATATCTTTAGGCACTTTGTTACTAGCAGCCTGTCACAAAAACCCATCATTTGTTCCCATTTATTTAGTTGAATCTATGAAAAATGCCAAAGATAACAGTTTGACAGGCATAAAATAGTATTTTTGCACCAACAAGGTGATTCCCAAAGAGCCATTAGCTAAAAACACATCTCAGCATGGTCTGCAGCATGTCCTTAAGAAATTTGAGGACATTTGTGGAGGACAAAGCAGGCCTAAAAAATATCTACAGCAGATGAACAGTATCTGAAAGTCATGTCCTTAAGAAATAGGACAAATCCAGATAATAAAGGTGGCATACCAAATATTGACTTTCAATCTCATTAGAATTGTATAAACTGTTTTTGTCTTATTTGCTGTATTTCTATGTATGTTTGTACATGTTCCAATAAATACTGCACCTCCCATTTTGTTAGCAAAATATAAAGGAATGAGTGGTGGCTTAAGACTTTTGCACAGTAGTGTAGTCACTACACTACAAAGTACTAACCATAGATGCACCCTTCAAGCAGGCTTCAAGTGAATTTGAAAAAAGTACAACAGGAATGACTACTCATCTGTGGTGTCTGCAGCTTTCTGTTTCCAGAGCCAAGTATAACCACCCCCATACACCCATTTTGTGCTTGCCATTGTTGCCCTCACAAACACGCCAAAGGCTGCTGCCGTGCGCTGAACTTTGGTGTCATTTCAACTTGTCATGCACCTCTTCATTTTTGTAACCTGGTGTGAGTGTTGCAGCCGAGTTGGATGCCTGAGTGTACAAAGGAGTCTGTATTTACCACCGTTTCAATGATATGTTAGTACATGGGCTCAGAGGACAAAGTGTGAAATGCTGAAAGAGCTGGAAAAAATGAGACATTCTAAAGGAAACTTTGAAAAAACCTCCACGATCACTTTGTTTCCTGTTCCGACTCCTTTTATACCTATACCAGCGCTAGTGCCGAGGGATGTGTTTTTTTACTTGGTACACCGTTATTTAGAAGACTCCAGCGTGCCTCAAGAATCAGTATAAACAGTTATGGGACTGTGATGATGTTCATACTGAGTGTGGTGGTCATAATTGAGGCATTAGGGAGGTGCAAATGTGGAAACGGGGTATTTTCTGACTCAAAATGGGCCTTTGGGGGTGTAGTTAAGACAAAGGGTCTGAGTTACCAAGTGCTGGTGGTGGCCTCTGCAAGACAAACTTTATGGTCAAAAACACCCCCTAATTGGACGACAGCGTGTCCCCCATCACCCTCACATCTTTTTTTTATTTAATTGTGATGGCTGTATTCATAATCGAGCAGCCATTTTTACCCCTTCACTATAGATGCTGTGGCTGTGACGTGCAGCTCCGCATTCATCTCCAGCAGGCTCTCACCCTTCTTCTCTTCTTCTCTCCTTTTTGCTGTGCATTTGCAGAAGCTGCAGCAGGAGCTGGAGTTCCTGGAGGTGCAGGAGGAATACATCAAAGATGAACAGAAGAACCTGAAGAAGGAGTTCCTGCATGCTCAGGAGGAGGTGAAGAGGATACAGAGCATCCCTCTCGTCATTGGCCAGTTCTTGGAAGCTGTCGACCAGAACACAGCTATTGTTGGTTCCACTACAGGTATTGTTGGGGAAAAAAGCCCAAATATAATAGATCTACTAAATCTTGCAGTGGTCCTAGAAAAGTCCCAAGACTTGCAAGACAAATTAAGCAGCAGATGATGCATACAGGCTGTACATTTGAATGCTTTATCATGTTCAGGCTTTCAAAATCTTTTGGGAAAACCGGATGAGATGTTCTGTGTGCTGTCAGTTATTCAGTGTGATGTACGTGCCTTAAATGTGTAATGAGCTCTGTTTCTCCTTTTCATTCCCCGATGTCAACCTTTCAGGGTCCAACTACTACGTGCGCATCCTGAGCACCATTGACAGAGAGCTGCTGAAGCCCAACGCCTCAGTGGCCTTACACAAGCATAGCAACGCTCTGGTGGACGTGCTCCCCCCTGAGGCCGACAGTAGCATCATGATGCTGACGTCAGGTACGAGAACTTCAGGACCTGAAATGTCCAAGTGATGAGGAAGAAACTCAGCATAGTCAACCAGAGCTTTCTCTTTGTTTCTGCCCTCATGGTTCATTAAAAATGTCTGAAGCCGGCATGTTCATGTTGATTTTACTGCACTTTAAACATCTGAGCTGGTTTAATTTCTCTGTGTTTCTGCTCCCAGACCAAAAGCCCGATGTGATGTATGCCGACATCGGTGGTATGGACATTCAGAAGCAGGAAGTCAGAGAAGCCGTGGAGCTGCCTCTCACACACTTTGAGCTCTATAAACAGGTCAGATATTCACATGACATTTTAACCCTTGGCCTGGTCCTAACTGTTAAGTTACTGTTTAAGACCAGTCTTTAGAACGGATTTAATGCCAGATGCACGAACAGTAACTAAAGCCTAATGTCAGCCACGCCTGGTTTTAGCAATGCATGACTGCTAATTTGTTGCTAGTTTGTCTTTTTTGACTTGTGGCAACTAGCAAGGAGCAAAGCGCAAAAAAAAAAAAAAAATTTCAAATGAGCTGTACAGTGACTGCCAAGCAGTCTAATAAACATGGTAACAAATGAGAAGAAGCAGTCAGTTATGAAAAAAATAAGGAAATTAGCAGCCTTTGCTCAGAAAATAATGTAAGGAAAAGTGGAAAGGCCTCCTGAGCAAGACAGAGAAAAAATGTGCAGCATGTCCAGCAGCTTTTTGTGCCTCCTGTCTGAACTTCTGTTCTTTGGAAAGTTGACACATGATGCACAACATTGCTGTAAATCTGCTACAGGCTACAGAAAAAACAGACAAGCTCCCAACTAGTCACAGGATTTGAGCCCAATCATAGCAGCTTATATACAGCCCACAGACTGTATATAAAATATGGATGTAGCGTCTTTACTTGTCTCCTGTCTTTACTGTGTGAGCGTGCGGTCTCCTCAGTTTCTCAGTCAAATTGACCCCTCGCTCATCACGCCTGGGTACAAAACACGAAGATGGTGATGGTAGAGTCTGTACTTAAGCTTTGTGACTCGGGTAACTATTAAGTTGCACTTAAAACTCCAATTTATGACCGGGTGTAAGTCCTGTTAGTTTAACCAGCCCCAGTTGCCAAAGCAGAAGAAAAATATCATGAATTTGTTTAATCAAAATGCACAAAAAACCTTGTGGTACATGGTAAAAAAATAGAAATAGTCATGCTACTTGAATATTCAATAAATTATACTTAAAAAACAAATAGTTATACAACTTTTTCTTGTCCTAAAAATCCATTTGTGTTCCTTTGTTTTTGCCTGACACTTGTACAATCTAACACAATACTACTGCCAGAAGACTTGTCAACAAATATCAAAGGAGGACATTAAATAACTTATTTTCTTCTGAGCAGTCTGCATATCCACTTGTTGCTGAGGCAGGACCATTTATATTCATCTTTCTGTCTCTTTCCTCAGATTGGCATCGATCCACCCAGGGGTGTCCTTATGTACGGACCTCCAGGCTGTGGCAAGACTATGTTGGCCAAGGCTGTGGCTCACCACACTACAGGTACGTGCAGCAGGTTTGTCACATGGTTTAAACCTACAATACATTGTCCTTTAACTTGAAAAAGTTTAAAAAACTTTAACACCCACATTATGATTATTTAAAACATGAGTAGAAGTCGTATTTCACTGATTATGATTATGTTTTGTCTCTGTCTGCAGCGGCATTCATCCGCGTGGTCGGCTCCGAGTTTGTTCAGAAGTATTTGGGTGAAGGTCCTCGTATGGTGCGGGATGTTTTCCGGCTGGCGAAGGAAAACGCCCCCGCCATCATCTTCATTGACGAGATTGATGCCATCGCCACGAAGCGTTTCGATGCACAGACTGGAGGTACGAATCAGTGTGACTTTTATACAGAATTTCATGTAATTTTCTTTGTTTTAAAGTAAACCTTTTCTCTGTTAACGACCATCTTCATGAATAAATTAAACGTTTAACCATGTTGTTTCCTCTGCAGCTGACAGGGAAGTGCAGAGAATCTTACTTGAGCTGCTCAATCAGATGGACGGCTTCGACCAGAACGTCAACGTAAAGGTGAGCCAAGTCCTCCTCTCTGAGGAACCTCTTAGTGGTTTCCCCCTGTGACTGCACCACCTCCGTATGTGCTCACTCGAGCTGCATATCCATTCACTGCGTCTGCTTTCATCGAGCTTAGAGAGCCTCCCCAAGGCTCACGGCATCATTCATCAGGACCTTAAATGGACAGTTTGCCCTTCAGCTATTTACACATACACTGCTGCTCGGATTTACACAAAGAACTCCTTCCTATTCTGATGAGTACAGAAACCCAAAACGTTTTTTGGGACATATGCTCATTTGTTTTTCTCTGGCAAAATAGTCCTTACAGTGAGAAAAGTTTGCTCGTCATGCATCGCTTTGAAGATGGTGGCTGATCTCTGAATGGTAATTGAATCCTTAAAATATTGCAGTTATTTTCGTATATTCTAGTCCAAAACTCCTGAACTTTGATACATGATATAAGTAACGGAGTAAATGATCCTCTTCACGTTTATATCACCAGCAGTTTGGTGTATCTTTTAATCCAAATCTAAATCTGTATTCTGTCCAATTAAAAACAATGCACAGTCTTAAATTGAGTAAATCATACCCTGTCCCATTCTTCATCATCCCATTTCTAACTTAAATCATGAGCAGAGAATAACATACAGATACTCCGTGGCCTATCCCAAAGTTCAAAATTACTTAATAAAGAAGTTCAGCAGCTCTGGGACCTTGTAAATTAGATCTGAAGATCCATAATGGTAGATAGCAGAGTTACAGATATTTGAAGAATTGAGACCTAGGTATTACAAACAGGTATACAAGAGCTTCAGTAATCAATAACCAATAATAACTGTTGTCAATAAGTGGTAGATTTATTTACAACCTATTAGAAAAGTTCAAATTATGTTTCATTAGTTTGTGCAATAAAAATAATTATTTTATGAATTATATACAGTTAAATGTGTGCTATCATGGCTGATGGGGGTCAAATACTGCTGTTAAGGTAAGCCTCTGGTTTCTCAGAGATAAAAACCATATCTCACTTCCAACTTGTCATATTTTAATTCAAACTAATTTTCCCTAAATTGCCCCAGAAGTCTGGAGAGAAATCTGGAGAATACACTTGTCATCGTTGATGGTTTTGACTGGATCAAACAACAAGAAATGCTCTGAGTTACAGACCGGTCTGCTCCGGTGGTTATAGCGGTAGGATTTAGTCTGGTTCACCATCTAGATCCAGTCTGGAACGGACACTGATTGTGTTTGCTTGTTTGTTTTTTTTCTTCATGGTAGAATATTACAGGGTTGCCAGCACCCATTCTTTGGCAAGCATGATGTTGGGTGTCAAGCTCCAAGGGTTTCAGCACCAGCAGCTAGACCAGATCGTGCACTCCTGGTGTCTGAGGAACTGAGCATCTGGTGCATTCATTTTAATTTCAAATAGCCCTGTCCCCACAGCAACAGGGAAATCAGTATTTGTTTAGTGCAGTAATCGTCCTTGGGTAACATTACATCTGTTTGCTTCTGTCCTGCTTTCTGTGCTCAGGATTTTAATGTAGCCACATTCACAATAAAACTGTTTTACATAAAACTCATTTACGTACATTCAGATGACTGTACGGGCATAAAATGGTGACAGAAATGCCACCCAGTAAATCTAAACCAGACTTTAGTTTCTAACCCACCCTGCTTGTCTTAACTGCTAAAGTCCTGATTTTATAACAACAGAGCAATCTGATAAAATCCCTGTTTGCATGTGTTAAAGTCTTGGCTGTGCTGTGACTTCACCTGTATTCACATGAGAAATGACCACTGAGAGAGAAAGTTTGAAGGCACATTAGTCTACAGATTCTTGTTAGTGGATATGCTGATGGTTCGTAGTCGGGAAGAGGAAACGGGAGCTAAAACGGAGCGTTTCACACAGAGGATGAAAGGATGTGCTGTATAAAAATTTGTGTGTTTTTCAACATTAAAAACATTAAAGCATGCAAACCAGTTGTAGTAGCCCCTCCAAAATAAAATTCTGAGCCTGTAAACAGCCAGTTCACCAGATACCAGATGTTAAAAAGTTTTCCTGGTGAGAACATTGGACTTGTTTTGGTTGACAAAGAGGACTCTAAAACTTAATTTTTAAATGTTTAAATACAATTACTCAGCTTTTTTTTTTTGTTTGTTTTTTTTTAACCCAATAGAAATCCTGCAGGACTTGTGTGTATTTGGCAATAGTCACAAATAAAAAATGAAAACACAGACTCATTGTGGACTGACTGTGTTTACTGCTGCGTGTGGTCACCCAGCAGGAAGGTCAAAAACTCCTCTTATTCTGGGCCCCAACTCCCTGCTGCTTGACCCTGTATCCTCTACCCCACCTCTTTTTTTCATTTAACTCTTTTTCTGAACTATACGTAAAAATCAAGGAAAATTCGTGTACAAAGACAGTCTAATAAATGTATATTTGTTAAAGAAAATGTTGAATAACTGAGATTAAAATTATTTACTAAAATAATCATGATTGTGGTTTTTGCCTTAATCGAGCAGCCTTAATTAATTTAATGTGGGGCCGAATGCATTTCATTTTATGATATGTTCACAGTTTGCCATCACATGCACTGTAATAACATCTGAATCCCTCCCCTTCCTCCTCCTCCTTCTTTAGGTGATCATGGCCACCAACAGAGCCGACACTCTGGATCCAGCTCTGCTCCGTCCGGGTCGTCTGGACAGAAAGATCGAGTTCCCACTGCCCGACCGCAGGCAGAAGCGTCTCATTTTCTCCACCATCACCAGTAAAATGAACCTCTCAGAGGAGGTCGACCTGGAGGACTGTATCCTTTTGGCTTACAATGTAATGGCGAGAAATGCATTTTGTGCTCCCTGAAGCATTTACCAGAGCACACAATAATAATAATTGTTTCAGTTTTTCTTGTTTAAAAATGTTTATTTTCAGTGTTAGCTGTCCTCCTCCATTGTTGGGTTTTGTTTTTATGCCACTACGTTGTCGACTTCCGTAGCTGTACTTGCATGTTTGTCCGCCCCATTCATTCAGTTGGATCCAGGGATGAGCTGAATTAAAAATTTGCTGATCCAAGGTCACTTCTTTGCACATAACTGAGAAAAAAGATGAAAAACAAACCTAAAAGAAAAACAAAAAAAAAACAAATCTCCACATATCGACTGCTTCATTTGCATTTTAAAGTGTTAAGAAGATGATTTGCACCCTGCATACTGTTTACACTGCACCGCCCCCATACACCTTAACACTGCTGCTGTTGTGTTTATGTATTTGCATTGGATGCTGTGGTGTTTGTTCAGCCTTAACTTATGCACAGATGTGGCAAGACCAGACAAGATCTCTGGAGCTGACATCAACTCCATCTGCCAGGAGGTGAGCTACAGCTTTTATCTGCTGCTTTACAAATTCATTTTTTAATTTATCCATTAGTTATGAGTTATTAGTGATAATCTGAATGTCTTACATGCAATTTGGAGAGGTCTTAAAATTTGATTTGATTTTGAAGTTAATGTTACTTTTATCAGCTTGTGTTGACTTCAGTCTCAGTTTTAAATGTATTTGTGGAAAAACAAAATTGTATTGAACACGATGAAAAAAAGAAATGAACGTGGCCCTCTGCCGATCTGTTATAGTGAAGAGAGCGGAGTGTGAAAGTGAGACTGTCGATTTACTGGTCAGTCTATGTTCCCACTCTCATCTATGGTCACGAGCTGTGGGGAGTGATCAAAACAATGAGATTTCGTATACAAGTGGTGGATTAGCTTCCTCCAAAGGGTGTCTGGGCTCTCCCTTAGAAAGCAGCGAGGAGCTCGGTCATTCACAACAGGTTCAGAGTGAGCGGCTATTGTCTACACTGAAGGGAGCCTGTTAAGTTTGAGCATCTGACTACGACGCTTCCTGGTCGCCTCCTAGGTGAGACGTTTCAGGCACGTCCTGAAAAGAGGAGTCCCCGAGGCAGACCCAGGACATGCTGGAGAAATTATGTCATCCCCCCAAGAAGAGTTGGAGGAGATGTCCTCCTCCAGTTAGGACAGGGAGATCTGGACATATCTGCTTAGACTGCTGCTCCCACGACCCAAATCCGAATAAGCATCAGAAGATCGATGGATGGTTCAGAGAGACGGTTAGAAGCCACAGTGTGTCTCATTCAGGACTGTATCAGCAGCTGTGTAGTGTGCTGAGTGAGCTGCTCTCCTCCCATTGGCTGCTTCTCTCTGTCACTCACAGACCTCTCCCTGAAACTTCGAGTTCATTTAAAGCAACAAGCACTGAAACAGAGCTTCAAATAGGGGTATCCAAACATGGTACAAAAAAACAACCTGTGTGGTATTTTGTGGTGAATGTGGGACCATTAAATTGCCTTCAGAACGGTCTTAAATTTAACTTGATAAAGCCGGTAGAAACTGTTTAGTTTGCAGAGACTTACTTTGTTTACAGACCAAATTAAACTGATTAAATTTCTTCTTCTCCTCTGTCTCAGGCCGGCATGTTGGCAGTGCGTGAGAACAGGTATATCGTCCTCGCCAAAGACTTTGAAAAAGCCTACAAGACGGTCATCAAAAAGGACGAGCAGGAGCATGAGTTCT
>VUQI01031167.1:0-12031 GCA_015106735.1 Paratilapia polleni
GTGGAGGTGTGTTGGTGTGTTTCTCTAAAATAAACCAAACACAGTCATTAAGTTATCGTCACATTCTGAATGTTGAAACCTGCTGAAACACAGACAGGTGAGTGTGTCACCTGTGACAGAGATCCAGCTGGATGGAGACTCTCCATGACCGCTGATGTCACACTTGTACAGGCCTTCATCAGACCTGGAAACATGCTGGATGGTCATGTGACCTGTAGTCTGGTTCCTGATGAGGGAGCCATCTTTATAGAAAGCAGCTGGGAGGTTGGAGGGAGTGGTCTTTGTTTTACAGAGCAGAGTGACGTCATCTCCCTCCATCACAGGGAGGACAGGACTCTGCAGGATCACTGATCCACCTCAACACAGAGACAAACTACAGCATTTCATCCATTTACACACAGCTTCATCAACACTAACTCCACACACTCAGCTTACCAGTGACTGTGAGGTTAACCATGTTACTGATGGTACCCTCTCTGGACTCACACCAGTAAACTCCACTGTCCCATGTGAAGATGTAGCTGATGTTACAGGAAGATCCAGCTGCTTCTCCCCACCCATCTCCACACTGAGTCCTCTGTCTTTCTGTTGTGTTTCTCCTCAGAGTCCATCCAGCAGAGCTGTCGTCCTCCTCACAGCTCAGAGACACAAAGTCTCCTTCAAAGAACTGAGAGCTGCTGGGACTCACAGTCAGACGAGCTGTGAGGGTTAAAATGAAAAACTGAAAAACTTATTTTATTATTGTAAAAAAAAAAAAAAAAGCTTGTAAAAGTCGTGCAATATCCTACAACACAAACGCTAAACCCAAATGAGTTATTGAGCTATTCCATTTCTTTCATTCATTCATTCATTCAGGTTGTGTTTACTGTTTTGGCTGCTTGACACAAGAATTTCTCAACTTTTGGGACGAATAAAGTATATCTTCTAAAACCATAAAAGTGTTCTGTGTGACTGAGATTGACATTTTCAGAAGTATATAAATCAAGTTTACTGACCTTGGCTTGTTGTGCAGCAAAGAAATGAGGGAAAAACTGAAGAGAAATTACACTCAGGTTAGTTTAAATTTATTACATGGGAGCCTTTTACCCCAAAAACTTACAAAACGAGGCGCACACACACAGAATTATTAAAGTCCACAACTTGTGTTACAGAATGTGTTTGATAAAATTAGATTCTTAGATCTTAGACACAAATGGAATTTCTGAAAAATGCTATTAAACTACAAACTAAACTGCTAACTTAGGGATCTTTAATTGTATACAAGAATAATGTTAAAAAAGAAAAAGTAGGATGTCCTTCATCTATTAACATGTAGTTTTGCCTTGAAGGTACTTCCTCTTAGTCACTGTACAAAATGACTATTTGCACGACAGCAAAATGATTATTTGCATCAGTAGCTCTTGATATACATGCAAGTGTTTTATTATGAGAAATATGAAAAATATGATAAACAAAAATCATTGCAAAAACGTTGAAGAACTCTCTGTACTACACTGTTGTTAATTAGCCCTGATTACCAATGGCACTAGTCCCGAAGGGGGCTCAAAACATCAGGTGTAAACCATATCAGCTGGTTTTCCATAACTCGATAAATCCAAAATTTGACAGAAATTTGCAACCTGGAAGTATATCAGCTATGACAGCTGCTCCATCCTCTATTTTGTAGCCTTTTCTGTTGGTACATGTAATGCACCACAGAGTGAATCACACAAGAGTGAATACAAGTCTGCATTGCAGTTATACTGATATAATGATGGTTTGAACTTTCCTTGTTTATTTCCTGGTTAAACTATGAAAAGTTCCTGTTCAGACCTGCAGTTGGTCCTCATGGTGTTTTGAACTTGAATTCAGCCTGATTTGTTTTTCATGTCTTCTCCTCCATCATCAGTTATCAGGAGAGCAGACAGTTAAAGTACAATAATTCAAACAAACACAGAGATTCTACTTACAGAGCAGACACAGCAGAGATGTTTCCTTCATCGTCCTTCTCACTCATTTGAGCTTTTTTTCATTTCTGTCAGTGACACCAAGTAAAGCCCGCCCTCTTCCTCTGAATGTGTGGTTTTTCTTCTTTAGTGGTGGATGTTTATCATCATTAAAAAAAAAAAAAAGAAGTGTAAATAGAACTGCAAACACACTTCATGTTTTACTTAAAACACTTTCAGTTATAGTGCTGCAGAAAGTTGTCACACAAACAAACACAAGCAGAAAAGGCATACAATTTCTACAACAAGAACGTTAAATTTTTTATTGTGGTTATTAATCTTAAAAAATAAATAAAATAAAATAAAATAAAAAATTGCTTTAATTTTAGTTTAACCAAAACTGGTCATATCACATTTAAACTACCTTCTGCAATTTAATTGTTTTTTAATGCCTCTTTTTGGCCAAACAAATCAAAACAACAACAAAAACAAGTGAACAAACAAACAAACAAAAAAAAACTTAGTTCATTTTGGTTTTAAACAACAACAACAACAACAATGGTATTTTATCATTAAACAGATAAATTATAAATTTAACATTTTACAACTTTGTAGTGCACATATCACAAGCATTGATATGTTAACCTAATACCATTCCTCCAGGTGGTGTAATAAGACCAGCAGAGGGAGATGTTTGGTTTGCAATAGTTTACGTGCTGTGTGGCCACGGTCAATTGTGCTTCCACAGTTTGTTCCAAGTGTAAGTTTTTTGTTTTTGTTTTTGTTTTTTCTTTAGATGTTGCATCAGTTTTGTAAAACTGACAAATTTTTTAACTTTTTAATTTACATGTGCTTTCACAACATGAGCTCCAATTTCCCGAGAATTTGTACTTTTTTGCCCTCAGATTGTCGGGATGAAGCTGAACCCAGATATAGAACAGAGACCAAGACAGTATTGCAGCTGTTCAAATAAACTTAGCACAAAAAGTAAGGAGGTCTGGACAAGATGCCACTCTTCAGTGTCGGGGTCCCAGGGGTGAAGCCGTCACCCTGTTAGAGTGGAGCAGATCTGAGCTCCATTCAGAGCATTATGTGTTCTTCTACAGAAACCAGCGTCCATATGAAAAATACCAGCATGACTTCTTTAAAGGCCGAGTGGAGCTGAGAGATCCATCCATGAAGGACGGAGATGTTTCTGTGATTCTGAGGAACGTCAGCATCAGCGATACGGGAACGTACGAGTGTCATATTACAACCAGGAACACAGAAAGTGTCGTCACTGAGTCTAAGCACTCCATCAGACTCACAGTCACGGCCTCAGGTGAGTTTGTAGAGGTTCGACTTACTGCTTATGATCTTCCAGCCAGAGTGTGGCTCTGTTACAGCACAGTCTTTTATGGAAGAGTGCATCTCTCAAGTGTGATGCTTGCGTTTTCCTGGCTCAAAGGCCTCTCCAGTGTTTTTATTGGTTCCTTCCTCAAACACAAACGTTGGAGAAGATTTGAAAATGTTTTGTCTTTGGTTAAAACCTCTTTAGTCTGGGAATCAAAAATTCCTTCATGCAGGAAAAGCCATGCTTGTGAATATGAAATGAAATGCTTGTATTTTTTGGTTGCAGATCTTAGCTCGGACTTTGATGGAGTGGCTCATGAAATCTTCACTGCAGGCCCCAACAGTGAACTCATCTCTCTGTTTCTGCTCTTTATCTGATCTATAATATATATTGCGCTTTTTAAAACGGAGTGACAAAGTGCTGAACGATAATAAGAAATTCTAACAAAACGTTAGAATAAATACAATGGAATAAAAGCAATTCCAAAAGAATGAGGAAAAAGAAGAAAAAACCAGCACATAAACACTCTTGGGCCTTAAAACAAGAAAAACAGAAAAAAGATTAGATAAAAACATTAGCTGTTATAAAAGGCTAAATGATAAAAATAGGTTTTAAGAAGAAATTTAAAAGAAGTTACAGAGTTTGTCCGCCTGAGATCCTCAGGCAGGAAATTCCATAGTCATGGGGCCCGGACTGCAAATGCTCGATCACCTCTAGTGAGTAAGCAAGCCTTGGAACAAGGGAACACTAACAAGGCCATGCCAGAAGATCTCAGGCAACAGTCAGGCTCATATGGAGTCAGCATCTCACAGATATAAGCAGGGGCCTGGCCATGTAGGGCTTTAAAAACCAGCAATTAAAATAAATTCTGAAGCTAACAGGTAGCCAGTGAAGGGCTGCAAGGACTGGTGTAATGTGGTCACTCCTTCTGCTACGTGTTAAAAGCCTGGCAGCAGCATTTTGAAGTAATTGCAGTCTGTGTATGTTACGGTAACTGATGCGTGAGTAGAGTGCATTACAGTAATCAAGTCTAGAAGGAATGAGAGCATGGATGACTTTTTCTAAATCAGACTGTGACAGGAATGAGTGAATTTTTGATATCTGTCTAACCTGAATGAAATAGGACTGCATACAGACCCCTGGGGGGACCCCACAGGAGAGAGGAGCACGAGAAGATGATGCATCACCAATCCTTACAGAAAAAGACCTGTTGGATATGAGATAAACCAATCTAGAGCCACATCACTAATCCCGACACTGTTTTTCAGACTACTGATTAAAAGATTGTGATCTACGTTATCAAAAGCTAAGATGAGATCAAAAAGAATTAAAATAGAGAACAGCCCAGAGTCAGCAGTGTGCAGCAGATCATTTGAGACCTTGACCAGAGCAGTCTAAGTGCTATGATGTGAGAGGAACCCAGATTGAAGTTTTTCAAAGATTTGGTTGTCATCCACATAATGAATCAACTGAGTGGTCACTGACAGCAATTAAAGAAAAAACAAATCCACATAACTAAAAGGTCAGGCTTGTCAATGCAAAATGGAAAAATTGTTTATATCTTCAAACATTACTGATATTAAAAAAAAATTCTATCAGTAAGTTAACTATTTAACTTTTACTACCAAATAATTTAATTAAACATTTAAAGACAGAAAATGTGTTTCTGAATCATTTTGAGTGTAGTTGCCTTCACTTTTGTATTTTCATGTATTGGTGGGCTGCACTGTTTTACATTTGGAGCACATACTGTTGCAGTAATAAAAGCAGAAAAGAAATACATCAAACATAAAAATAAATGAATGAAACAACAACAGAATTTACTTAGAAAGTCTGTTGAATATGATGGGCATGGAAACTGAGAGGGAAGTCAGTGCTGTATTACACTGAGCAGCGGTTTCCTAAGAGCAAGGCGGTGGTTTTGTTTGGTTTTCTCCACACAAGAAAGTGATCCATTTGATTTCCTCACAAATGTTATCATCCTTGCTATCAATCAGGGCCTTTGATGTGTACTAACACAGTAAAATTAAATTTCATTTTATACTTTTTATGCACAACATTACATAATTATTACATAAAAATTTTTGTTGACACAAAATCCCAAGACAAACCTGGACTTGACTCAAAACACACCGGTGTGCCTTGCCACGGTATGTACATGTGCCTCCCTGACTACTTTAAGATGAGACAATCTAGACCTTTATTGTTCTTTTTGGTCCTTTTGGATATTTTTCTGGACAGCTCAAGTCAATTTCATTCTAAGAGGTCCTCTTGACTAGAATAAGGGTACAGAGCTACAGAGCCTTTACATGAGAGTACTGATGATCTAATTGGTGGGATTGACAGGACATATGATCAATGGAGCAGAGTTTTTGCCACTGTTATTAGTACAGGGACTGAGGTGTGGGAGAAGCTTCTCAGTGAAGCAGCAGCCAGTAAAGGAGTAGAGATGTTCTGCAGTATCAGCATTATAAAATGAGATTAGACCCTCCTCATAATCCACAAACACTCCGACTTTCTGTAGCTGGGACTTTGGAGAGAGACTTACTATAGGGTCATCGATAGCCTGATATTCATCTCCATTCCTCAAACAGATAGTCCAGATACCATCTTCAGGACTGAGTGGACTGAGTGTGAGTTTTTCCTTTCTGTCAATTGACTCTACGGTGATACCCAGATCCCAGGCAGTCTTCCCCTTAACCTGAACCTCATAGTAAGATTTTCCTGAGGAAAAACTCTGCTTTCCTAAGACATCAATGCATTTCCTTAATCTCTTAGGACTGTATGGGAGTTTCTTCCTCACATCACCATGGTGTACTTGTTTCCCATCATCAGACAGGATGAGATTGGGATGTGCTGTATCAGGATCCAGAGTCACCTCCACTGCAAACTGCTGGATCTGCTTCAGCTCAGCCTTCCTTCTTTCATATTCTTCTTTGTGCTCACTGAAGTCATCTGTTTCAGTGGGTATTGGGTCATTTACAGGAGAAATGATCAGTGGGGCAGAGTTTCTGCCACTGTCATTAGTGCAGGGACTCAAGTATGGGAGCAGTTTCTCAGTGAAGCAGCAGCCAGTAAAGCAGTAGAGAAGATCTGCAGTATCTGCATTATAAAAAGAGACCAGACCCTCATCATAATCTACAAATACCCCCACCTTCTGAGGAGCAGACTTTACAGAGAAATGCGCTGCACGATGATCATTAGCTGTGTACTCATCTTCATTTCTTAACCAAATAGTCCAGAAGCCATTCTCTGGACCGAGTGTGATTTGGTCCCTCCTATTGATGGACTCACTGGCCACTCCTAAAGTCCAGGCAGTCTTCCCCTTAACCTGAACCTCATAGTAAAATCTTCCAAAGGAGAAACTCTGCTTTCCTAAGACATTAACACATGCATTAAACCTCTTCGGGTTATATGGGAGTTTCTTCCTCACATCGCCTGGTGTACTTGTTTCCCATCATCAGACAGGATGAGATTTGGATGTGCTGTATCAGGATCCAGAGTCACCTCCACTGCAAACGACTGAACGCTCTGCAGCTCAGCTTTCTTTCTTTCATTGTCTTCTTTCTGATCACAGAAGTCATGTATTTCAGTGCCGACTGAGTGACTGACTGAAGAAATGATCAGAGGAGCAGAGTTCATTTCACCATCATTAGTGCAGGGACTAAAGAATGGATAGAGTTTCTCAGTGAAAGAGAAGCCAGTAAAGGAGTAGAGAAGGTCTGCGGTATCTACATCATAAAAAGAGACCAGACCCTCGTCATAATCCACAAACACCCCCACCTTCTGAGGCTGTGACTTCAGCGAGAGATCAGCTACAGGGTTTTCTATAGCCTTGTATTCATCAGCATTTGTCAAGCACATAGTCCAGAAACCATATTCAGGACTGAGTGTGATGTTTCCCTTCCTGTCAATCGACTCTGTGGTGACTCCTAAAGTCCATGCAGTCTTCCCTTTGACCTGAACCTCATAGTAAAATCTTCCTGAAGATATACTTTGCTTTCCTAAGACGTTAACACATTTCTTAAACCTCTTAGGGTTGTAAGGGAGCTTATGCCTCACATCACCATGATGTACTCTTTTCCCATCATCAGACAGGATGAGGTTTGGATGTGCTGTTTCAGGATCCAGAGTCACATCCACTTCAAACTGCTGGACACTCTGAAGCACAGCCTTCTTTCTTTCATATTCTTCTTTTGAAACACTTCCGTCACGTGTCCTGAGGTTTGGTGTTTGATTGACTGGAGATATGATGAGTGGAGCAGAGTTTCTGCCACTATCATTAGTAAAGGGAGTCAAGAATGGGAAGAGTTTTTCAGTGAAGGAGCAGCCAGTAAATGAGTAGAGATGATCTGAAGCATCTACATCATAAAAAGAGACCAGACCCTCTTCATAATCCACAAAGACTCCTACCTTCAGAGGCTGTGATTTCAGAGAGAGACAAACTGGATCATCATCATTAGCTTCATACTTATCTTCATTGGTCAGCATTATAGTCCAGTATCCGTTTTTGGGGTTTGCTGTGATATCTCCTTTCCTCTTGATCGACTCTCTGGTCACTCCTAAAGCCCAAGCTGTTTTCCCTTTCACTTGAACTTCAAAATAAAATTTTCCTCTGGTAAAACTCTGTTTTCCCAAAACATTAACACATCTGTGGAATCTCTCAGGGTTGTTGGGTAGCTTCTGCCTCACATCACCAGCATATGCTCTTTTCCCATCATCAGACAGGATGAGAGCAGGATGTGCTGTATCAGGATCCAGAGTCACATCCACTGCAAACTTCTGGATGCTCTTGAGGTCATACTTGGCCTTGTTTTGGTGATATTCTTTCTGACGTCCAAAGTAATGTCTCTTGCGAGCTAAAATGAGCCAAAATACACAATTAGTGTTGTACAGCAGCTCATGTATTATAATCTGTAATTTGCATCATGCCATATAGGTTTACTAAGTATGTAAAATTTCCATCTAATTCATCTTGTATTCAAGGCTAGACAATTGCATGTTGACATACCAGTCATGGGTTCTTTGGAAAATACTGAAAACAACTACTAACTACAAAGTCAGTCAAAAATGATGTGTTATGTGGTTTACCTGCAGGACCTTCTGAAGGATCCTGTGATGTGTTTTGCAGAAATAGAGAAACTATATTCCTGATGACTGAAAAGATGTCCGCAGAGTCTTCCAACAACTTGTCTGCAGAAACAAAGCAGAGAGAAAGAACTATAGAATTGGGCAAGAATTACAGCAATCACAGATTAGCTAGAAAACACAGTCACATTAATTTTAAGAGAAAATTATTCAGTGACTCATGGACAAGATAATGTAGATTTTACATATCTTAAGTTTTATTTTTTATGAGAGAAAGGGCTTCCCCTCTTTTTTGATTAATATAGGAATGGTTTATAAATTAGCAAAATCCAGAACTTTTTCTCTTGATCAGAGGTGTAGTACTATGTGATAAAGTACATTAGTCAGCTATAACTAATCACATGATCAGATGTTAGACTGTCTTTATGTACAGATTTTAAATTGATCTGTAAACAGCTTCATCTCCATTTCTGTCTGAGCATTTTCATCAGCAGAGCTCTGTTCCCTGGATGTGTCCTCTGTCTTTCTTTTCCATTCTTTCCCTGTGGGATGGTTCCCTTCCATCTCTCTCCGATGCTCTCTCTGTCCCTTACTGATTTTGTGGTAGAATAATCCGTGAATCCTAACCACTATTCCTTGACCTCGAAAACGTCATCGAGCTCAAGGAAAATTGGTGAAATGGAAAACGCAATCATAATTAACATTTAAATGATCTGCTCCACTCTGTCAATTATGTTGATGGTTTTCATGAATGGTCGGATGGTCACAATGAATTATGGGACAGCATTTTCTCCTCTCCTTTCATAAAGGATGGTCGCAGTGTCTCCTCTGCTAAAGGAGGCAATAAAGGAAGCATTAAAGCTCCTTTCCTTAGTATTTGGAGAATTTGGCCACCATGCAGATACTTCTGGGTCACTTCTCACAATCTGGAACCTTCCTAAGCAAAATGGACTATTCGAACGTACCCTAGTTCCTAGAGTTCCAATACAATCAACACCTGAAATTTTGAAAACTGTAAAGGACTTTATTTTGTACAGTTTCTCTCTTTTGCAGAAGCAACTGTGTATATAGAAATATGGAAGAGGAGTGATGTGTGTATAAAACAAGTAAATTAAACATAATGGCAAAATACTGAATTATTCCGTCACTTGAAATGAAAATAGGACGACGTAAAAACATACTTAATAGCTCTGGTGCTATTGTACCTTTAATTCACTCCTCATGCGTAAACCAACCAGTTATAGTTCCTCCTAAGTCAAGCATCAGCCTAACTCCCTAAACATAAACCAATCAGAGGAACTGTAGGGTGGCCCATAACTTTGTAGAATTCCTGTAGTCTTTTCAAAAATAAAAGCCATTTGGGTGTCACACATTGATTCGTGCCAATTTTTACTCTTATTTTGAAAAAGAAAAAAAATTACCAAGGTCTAGATCTCAGTGACCTCATAGCTGGTTATGGCCATGGTGCTTATCTTTCACAGTTTGTAATCTATACATTGATTTAGAAGTTAAATGTGATTTCTTGTTTTTTTTCAGATGTTCATATTTTTCTTCCTCCCAGTTTACCTTTTGGTTGTCCGCTGGTGTTTGTCAAGCGCTGCACAAGATCATTCCTGCTGATCTTCTTTAAAATCGTTTCCGTTCTCTTCAGAGCTCCAGGGCATTCATATTTTTGTACCATCAGATCCACTGTATTTTTCCTGTCTGCATCTTCCAGATGGGCCACTCAGATGGCTGAGAAACCATTCTCGTTATCATCTTCCTTCAGAAACCACTTGAACGTGGTGAACTGTTCAAGGGTCAAGTCATCCAGAATATGAAAAAGATTGTCCTTAGGATTCGCCATTGTGATTCCCTGAATGAGTAAAAGAGCCTCTTTAACTAAACAGTTCTGCAAACCATGTAGCCACAAAAACTAAACTTGGTGAAATGTGAAAATCAGCAAAATTAGACAGATCAGATGATACAACACAGCAGAGTTCTGCATTTTGGTTTTCACATCAATAAACCATATAAGATATGTTATGTCCTTTGGTCTCCAACAGTTCTTGGTCTTCGATGAAGTGAAAATTTTTTTTACACCATTGTTTTGTATTTCTCCAATCAGTGATTCTGGGTAGTGTCTTGGTTATTAGAAAGTTCTAGAAGTTATTTATTTTTGCAGCACAAACGATAGCTGAGAAATTAAATGTAGACCCTGATTCTACCCATCAAAATGTAAAAAAGATACTGGTGAAAACTGAAATATTCACTAACAGTTTATATTATGGTCTGTGTAATAAGAGCTAGCGAATGAAGCCCTTATAAGTCCTTATAAGATGCTCATTATAAGTAAGACTATAAATCCACTGACCACAGGATAATTTATTGTCATAACAATTCTTAAGCACTTAAAAGAAAGTTGTTATCCATTTCTAGACTGTTTAAGAATGTTAATAAAACCCTTCATTTTAACATGTTAAAAAAGTGTCTCCTTTGCTGAAATGTGGATCACTGCTGCTTAGTTTGTGTTTCTTAAAACACAAACCTGCTGCATCAAAAATTTTGTATTTCTTATTATGGGGGTAGACCCCTTCACTAGAACTTTCAAGTAAAACTGGGAGCCCTGGTGACAATTTTAGTTATTTTATGAAGAGGAATCCTACAAATTTTAACTTTCAGTCTGGAAATACAGCATAATGATTGCATTATTTCTTACTGCGACTGAATTTTCAATAGGTGTAGGTGTACTATTTACAGACATAAACAAAATTGTGCGTGATGACAAAAACGTAAGACTTTGCAGATTAAGACATATTTTGTCCTGTGATACAGGATGAAAAAAATCAGAAAGCCCTTTTTATTTGAAAAACTACTTTTGGCCTGTCACATGGAGGATTTGTTTAAAAAATTGCAGCAGTAAAACAAAGTAACAGCTATAAAAGGACACTGGTGTGAGAGACAGGAAAGAAGGCGACATAAGTACCAATGATGGCTCTAACTAAAAGAGCAAGAAGGAATGCAGGAAGAAGAAATTATATAAACATGTTTATATACACCAGTCATGGTTAGATTTATAGTTTAAGAATCTTTGCTGTATTAAAGTTAACGTCCTTAAACTATTTAAACCAATGTTGGACTGTTATCTGTAAACAACTTTAGATAATTTGGTCAGTAATATATTGAAACCACGCCTTGCTCTACACTGCAAGGAGACAGCATTTCTAAACATTTCTAATCCTGCTGCATCAGTTAAGCATTTTAGCACTGTAAAATAGATGATCAAATGTGGATTAAAAACTCACCCAGCTGAGGAAACAGAGTCCATCAAATGTAGAAAAAGGAACAAAACATTTAGGTGATTCTGTCGTCTGCCGTCTATGGCCAAAGTGAAACTGTGCTGCTCAGTGGTTGAGGGTGGTTATGTAACCCAGTGTTAATTTAGTTATCTGATATTGTGTAACATCCAGTGACATCCAGTTTTTAGATAATATGTACTACAATTACCTTGAAGTATTACGATGTCACTGATTTACGACTGTTTCACAACAGTCAACTTGGAGTAAACTCTGGCGGGAGGGGCTATGAGCTCACATGGTCTGTAGCTTCGGCAGAGCAAGCTTGTGTGAGCCAGCTGTGACTTCTTCACACGCAGCAGCCTTAAAGTGTTTGTTATTCATCCTCCTGCTAGGTAAGAATTAGTTTA
>VUQI01031168.1:0-10621 GCA_015106735.1 Paratilapia polleni
GGGAGACCTAAAAAAAAAAAAAAAAAAGCTATATACAGCAGACGAACAGTATCTGAAAATCATGTCCTTAAATAATAGGAAAAATCCAGCAATGACCTGACACGGATGAATCCAGAACTTGAGAGATGCATCTGGCCCTTCAGTTGATCCAGCTACTGTTGGCCGAAGGCTGTCAGAACTAGTCTCATTTGATAGGTGGCTGTCAAGAAGCCATTCTTGAGGAAGGGAAACGGGGAGAAAATGCTGAGGTATGCCAAATTAAACAAGAAGTGGACTGAAAATCTGTGGCAACAGGTCTTATGGAGTGATGAATCCAAATTTGAATCATCTTCAATATTTGAAGACAGACCTTCTCTGTACATGTTGAAGATGATTTCATATTGAAATTGTCATCAATATGTAAGGAGTAGGTCAGGAGAGAGGTACAACAGTGAGTGTCTACAGCCATCTGTAAAACATGGAGACTGACATGGTTTGTGGCTGCATCCAGTGGTGTTGAGGATCTTGCCAAAATTGATAGAATAATGAACACAGAAAAGTACTGTCAGACTTTGATCCACCTTGCAATACCATCCAAAAAGCATCTGACTGGTAACAACTTCATTTTTCAGCATGACAGTGATCCCAAACATGGGTAGAAAAACACACAGTGGAACACTATCAGTCATGGATTGGCCTCCCCAGAGCCCAGACCTCAACGTTATTGAAGCAGTGTGGGATCATCTTGACAGAGAATGGAACAAAAGGCAGCCAAAATCCAAAGAAAAGCTTTGAATGTCCTTCAAGAAGCCTGGAGAACTATTCCTGAAGACTACTTAAAGATAGCTTGTCTAAGAGAGTTCAGGCTGTGTTGAAGAATAAAGGTGTTCATACCAAATATTGACTTTCAAGCTCATTAGAATTGTACAAACTCTGTTTTTGCCTTATATACTGTATTTCCATGTATGTTTGCACATGTTTAAAAAAAATCGCTGCACCTATTTCCCCATTTTCCTAGCAAAATATGAAGAAATGAGGAGTTGCTCAAGACCTTTACAATTACGTGTTGAACTAAACAGCACAAAGACCAACTGTCCTCAGTTAAGCTATATTTACTATATAAACAGCTATAAAAAGTTATTTGAAGTTTGCTACATCAATCAACTTAATGTCTCTGTCTAAATAAATAAATTCTAGCTCAACAAGGTTTGGACCCTATATGTATGCAAGTCCAATGTCTTTGACATTCAGGGTTGCCCGTGTTGCAGTATTAAATTTATGTCCTCTTGAATGCGACACCATTTATGACACATTCACTCACCCTGCAGATTTAATCTGGCTCCAGAAGCTGAGGGTTTTATATACGTAGAGTTTGCCCTGTCCTGCCAGGGCAGTGAAAATGTCCTGCTCCAGCCTGATGGCCTCTGCTCGGTGCCAGCCGTTGGTTGGCTCCTCTCTGCCAGAGATAGATCATCAGTTTGTAGCACAGAGTTACAAATCTCATTTTTCAAAATAAAATATTGTGCACAAAGCTTGGCACAAGGCTGGAATTACATTTAAGACAGAACTGGCATTCATATAAAAATATAAACCACCCTGAACTAAACTTAATTTTTGGAGGGCCAGGTGAAACAGTGTTTTTCAGAATTCAGAACTAATAACCTAAAAGTAGATGTCATAGCCTGAAAGCTGGTGATAAGATACTGTGGCCAAGGGTTGTCCCCCCACCACAACGAAAACTGACGAGCCTATGTTGCAGTCTAGACCAAGCATACTTATTTACAAGTTCTAATGACCAAGTTCACCCTTCTCAAATGCCAAATAAACAATTCACATTTACAAAATGTGATGTTTTATCAAGTTCCATTTTCTTGCCAAGAAGTGTACTAATGAAGAGACTGTTTTAAGAACTGGGAATTACTTCCCACTTATCCCTCTTCACTCCTCCTGTTCTTTAGTAGCTTTTGATTCCTCAAATATTTAGTTGTGTACAAAAAAACAACCCAGTGGCTCCCATTATCTCTAAAGTCTCTTAAGAAAACATGAATTTATTGCCCTACTATCCAGCCCGCAGAGTGAAATGAGAGCACTGAGTTAAAGTGCATCACTGTTATCTTTGATGGTGTCAGTGTTGGGCTGAAACCAAAGCTGATTACCTAGTTGTGATCCAAAACTTAAGTAGAAGAGACTATGTGTTCCATATTAATCAGGGTCTCTGGTATAGTGTATTGTGAGAGCCCCAAGATGAAACAGAGTGTTAAATATTGATGAAAAGAATATTTTAAAGGATTGCACCCATAATCGAAGTTTTACCAAAAAGGAGGGGATGTGGTTAGAGGCAAAGCAGTCCCTGAGAGACTGCAGTAAAAGCCTTCTTATTTCTATCAAGTATCTCTGATGTGTTCAGCAATTTTGCTGATTCAGTACCCAACTTGATTTAAATGCTATTGATGTTAGCAGGTGAATTATGCAAAGCGTGGTTTGACCTGTTGTAATATATTTCAAGTGTCCTTGGTGTGGTAATTGATAGGTCAGCTGCTGTACAGTGAAAACACAAAGTGAAAAAGTGTTAAAAAATAGTTTTTTAAAAATCCATATATTGATTCCATGTTTTATTTTAGCTTCTATGTAACACACTCTGTCAACATGCACATTTTTGTTCAGAAGAAATGCAAATCTGGTAGTGAAGCAATGAGCAAAGCAAGAAATCTGTAGCAATTTGACATCAAGTTTCATGATGTCTAAGCCGTCTTAATAGTTTCTGCTGAATAAGCTAGGGAATATTATAATAGACACAAGTAAATGTCCTGATCCTCTTTAACATGGCAAACAGACCATTGCGAAATGCAGGGTTTGATACTCAGAAGAGCAGGTTACAATAGGGATGATTTTTCTGGCTATGGGTTTTTTAAACCTACACATATGGATATGAATTGCATTTTTTTGTCTTTAGAATTTTGCATTTAATTTCTGGAAAAGAGTTGGATGAGAGAATAACCACCCTTATTAAATATAAACTAACACCCTCCATTACCGAAGCTTTACGTAGTGCCTTGCTCTAGAAGGGCTCACTGATTTTACCGTTTTGCAATAGCGCATAGTAACAACTCCCGATCCAAAGCTACTTCTTTGAAGTCTGCTTTAAGTCCACTGCCTGGGGCGCATGTGTATTTGGTGCATTGTTCTGTAAATTCTCCACAGAGGAGACTGTGTGGTCACAAAAAAACAGGCAGGCATGTGGACGTCCACACGGACCCTCGTGCTCACCGTCAGATCACTCAGACCTGAGTGGACCCTAGCGGACTTGTGGACACGGAAAGTATGATCAAGGCTTAAATGGTGACGGCACTGTGGTGACGTCACAGCTGACATGCGACACAACCAATGCGATCAAGTAATAGTTCTGCACATAACCCACAGAACAATAGTACAGACTGAAATGTCCTACTAGCAAAATGATTTCTTACTAGGTGACATTTTTTCACCTTGGAAAGAACCAAAGAGCTGTTTTACCAGTTTCCAGTTTTTGCGTTAAGCTAAACAAAGCTGAACTAAGTATAAACATTGCTCAAAATGTCAAACCATGAAATTTAATAAACACTATAAACAAAATATATACAAAAATATGGTTTTCATGTCACTGTGCAGAGAAAAGTGACAAAAGTAACATTCACAAAGAATTCTATGCATTCTCAGCTTTACGTGGATTTAGGGTTATGACTCACACCATACACTAAGTGCTCTAAAACCACACAATGCATCCTAATCGTACCAACTTACCCATCATACGGGTATCTGATGATTGTATGAAGAAACAGAAAACATGGCAGGGAGGAGAAAGGAAGGGAAAAAAGACAAATGAAGAGAACCAAAGGAATGGAGTAAATGGTATTCATGTGCATTCCCCACGTACATAATCAACAAGTGGAAGAGCTACAACTCACAGTAACATATCCTGCTGATTCTTCTGGAAGACTGTGCCGATATGTTGGAAGATGTCTGGGTTAAATAGGTATATACCACAGTTGATGATGTCACTCACAAATGTGCTCGGCTTTTCCACATAATGCAAGATCTGCACAACAAAAAAAAGGCAGATTAATTATAATTTGAAGTTTCAACAGTACAGAGTGACTATCTAGGAAATCCAGACAGGAATGGTCGAATACCTCATTCGTTTCCTCATTTTCCACAATGCAGCCATAATTCATGGACTGCTTTCTGTTTGCCTGATTAGAGAAGAATGTCAGTATAATTTAGAGTAATCTCAAATTCTATAAAGAGAAAAGCTCTAATATAAGTATTTTAATTATAGTCGAAAAGTCAAACAAAACCATAAAGCAAATGTAGTTTTACTTTCGCTACATTTCACAAGATGGTACCAAAAGCTTATAATAAAATTTTACCGTTGTCCCAAGGATAACAAAGCTGTTTGGTTCTCCGTGTTCTTTTTGGAAGCTGAGCATCTCTGCAAGAGGAAATGCTGAACAAACATCAGCATTCAGTACAAAGAAAGCCTCTGGACTGCCAGAGACAATCTGATCTCTGAAGTGATAGATGCCCCCTCCAGTACCCAGGGCTGCATACTCCTGCAAATATCTGTGGTGCAGAGTTAAGAAGAATGACATACCTACAGTGAATCGGCAATGGGCAAACATGTTGGTAAGTAAAGCACTACAACTGGCACAAAAAAGATCAACTTTAACTCTTTCCCCCATAAAGACAACATTTGATGACCTCCCCTGGACCCTTAATGATGAGTTTTGACACCTCAATATATATATATATCAGTAAAGACGTGGTTTGATGACCATTAGAATCAGTTCCAGGATTTTCCAAGGGTGGCCCTAGTAAGCTTTATGAGGGTTTTACCCCTAGTAGGCATCCAAGGGGGAAAGAGTTAAAAGACAAAAAGAATCAATGACGTGTTTATATAAAATTTATTTATGAATCTTGACAACTCAGCTCATGTCACTGCTTTCAATATGCCTTAGAAAATATAAGTTTCTCTCTAATTTTCAGTGATATAGCCAAGAGCTCTATTGTTTACCTGATGGAAATTTTGAACTCCTGCTGTGCGTTAAACAGGAATCTCGTCAATTCTTCATTTGGCTGATAAAAGCCGATGAGCAAAATCTCCTTCATGTTTGGAACCTGTAGAAAAACAAAGATCAGGATTAGACTGATGGAGACTATTGTCTGTATCACAAAGCACAGGCCAAGAAATGATCAACACCAGCCAGTAAGTGAGAGGTCAGGCTCTATAGTATTTCAAGGCTTACTATGCTCTTACACATTAATGTAACTTGAAGAAAAATAAACATAAGCCAACATTTGAAAATAAGTGACAATCCCTTAATTGAAATTGACTAATTCAATACATTCAGGGTGCAACCTTTAGACATATACTTTGTATTCTAATAGCAGTCAATGAACTGTGTCGTGCAGCAAAACTGAACTCTACTAGTTTTGTGTAATACTACAGTTATGGTGTACTATATTTAATGACTATTTATGACAATGCAATTGGAGAGAAACTCACCTTGGCACATGCTTCAATGTGGTGCTGAATCATGGGAACACCGGCTACTGGAAACAAGGGTTTAGGAACTTCAAATGACAGTGGCCTGAATCTTGTGCCTGAAACGCAATGTGGATGAATATTTAAAATTAGATTATAATACAGATCTCTGTTTTCTCATGTTTCTAGTGTGTGTCAAAACTATATAACATGAAGCTTATGTGTAAGTACAATAAAGTAAATCTGTATTCACTCATCTGCCTGCATTCCTTGGTGTTCAGGCTGCGAGTCTATTCTTTACATCACTTTCACTTTCCCATGCGGTCAAGCTCAATTCTGTAGTCATCACACTGGCCCAATCATTTTCTTGTTTGCCTTCTGTGAGCCATGAACCTCTGTCCCGTGTGCTTTAAATCTCAGTGCTCTTCTTTCATTCTGCCTTACAGAGTCTCATTCTCCCTACTGAAATGACGTGACACTTATGGAAGACTGAACCTGCCAAAATCTATGATTAAATAAATGACTCAAGAAATATATGCCATTAGTGTAGTGGTGTACACATTTGTTTGACAAGCAAAAGGTTGCTGGTTTGATTCCAGCCGGATACACAAATCCCATTTGGGGTTGAGTCAGGAAGGGCATCCGGCATAAAACTCTGCCACATCAAATATGCGGAGCTGTGGCATAAATGTATCAAAATAAATGTAATATAAGCATTTATTAAATGTGACATAAACTGACAATTGTTTTATTTGTCTTTATTTAACTTAGTATTTTTTTCCTCCTTTTACTTACTAATTCAATTATTCATTTCTAAATTTCTATATTTATTTATCCATTTATTTCTGAATTATTTTCCCTTTGCTGTCCTACTCTATTTATTTGCTCAAACCTATTTATCTGTTTTCTCTCCTTAGCCTTCTTTTCTGCTCCAAGTGAGGGGGCTTTCAATTTCTAAGTGTGCTTGGGTCAGCTTTGTGCCAATTTGTTGATCAAGGTCAACAGAGCTGGCTACCTTCAGTCACGATTTAGCTAATCTAGATGATAACACTAGTCTCAGTGTTCAGGAGTATAAAAATTCATTACTGCCTTTATTTATTTTTTAATATTTTTTGGCTGTTCCTGTCCTCCATAGAATGTCCTCTTCTGCTTTTAAAACAAGAAAAATCTGAGTAAGACCTCATCAAAGCATTGGGGGTCTTGCAATAAATAAGATAGGAGTATTGAGCAAATACAGGGTACTTTCTGTAAAGTATGCAGTTGGTTTCTGCAGTTCTCCCCTAAGTATTCATACAAAATAAAAGGCAGCTGATATTGCCGAGCTATAAAATTCCTCGTTACACATCCGTTAACTTTACTATTTAATGTTTATTAATGATTTTAAAAAGTTAAATCATTAATAAAAAAAAATACTAAAAAAAAAAAACGGTTATGCTTGTTGATACCTGAAGGAATCACAACGAGTCAGTAATACTAAAAATAAAAATAAAGTTTAAATAAATCAGTGCACGGGCTGTGTTGTTTATAGGTTGTTGATTATAAAACATTTTCAGGCTGTAAGAACCATATGTGTAGGAATTTTGCTCTCCTTTGTGTTGCTCAATGTGACACGTCAGTGATATAAACAAGCTCAACCAGTCTGTTAACATTAGCAGGCTAGCTTGGCTTTAACCGCACATAGTTAGCTCTGAAAGCATGACAAGGATGAGAGTTACCTTTCTGGGGGCCTCCGATTAAAATGACCGCCTTCAACATCTTGACAGAGAAGTTGTTTGCGTCCACACAACACCTGCCTGAGAACTATCTGCCAGCAGTAAGCAGCAGCTGTCTGACCATTTCCGCATCCAGTTCCTGCTTGTGACGTCAGCGAGAATATCGTGAAAACACGGCTCGGAGTTCTGCTGGAGAAACGGAATAAAGAGTGTGAAGGTTTTAGGACACTCTTGGAAATCACTAGAATATTTGTCTTTGTTCAGTGTGTACATGCAACAGTACTCTGGAATGATTTTCAACCTGATCTGTCATTATTCTGTCATTACTTATATTACTCTAATAAAAAAAATACAGTATAAATTAATGCAAAATATTCAATATTATACCTATACAAAAACCTTTTGTATAGGTTCAAATGTATTTTGGTTTCTATACTTACACCTGTTATCCAACTAAATATCTACACTTTTCCCTTAAAACCCCTTCTTTGATCTTTAATTTTGTTCTTTTATTTATTTATTTTATTATGTATTGTACACTTAAAATTAATCCCTTTGGGCTTGCATCAGGAAGGGAATCCAGCATATAAAACTCAATCAAATCAAATGTGCTGAGCTACCCGCTGAGGCGACCCCTTGTGACAAGGGAGCAGCCCAAAGTAGCTTACTGTGCTCTTAAAATTACACAGTGGATGTCAGATTGCTGTTATCTTGTACCAGAGACATTATTTAATATCATATATAGTCTACTTAGTTTGTACCCATGTTGTGAAAACATTCTAAATTGACTTTAGGGTAAAAATACAGTATGAAGACCTGGCTCTGGTCTGGTCTTATTTTTGATTACTGCAGTAGATGGGTAACCCTTCAAATTTTACAAGAACAGTCATTAAGTGGTACCTATTATATTTGTATCTAATGGTCAATAAAACGAACATAAAAGGCAACCTGGATAAAAATGCAGGCTATGGAGTAAATTAAATTAAAGATTAAATGAAAGCTAAAATAACACTAAACAAAATGTTGAATGAAATCTGGACTTCAAAAATGTTATAATTCTGGCCTCCACATTGTTAAGGGGTTTCAGCCATAGGCAAAAATTCTAATTTATTTTTAAGGTAAAAAATCCAATCAAAACAGAACAGTTATGGCTACAGGTATTGCTAAACATCCGTCCATCCATTTTCTTCTGCTTGTATTACTAAACATGTTTTATTCAAAAGTGGACAGAAAGGGGAATTGCATTTGTTGTGTCTATTTTGTTCTCTAAGACATTTGGTCCTAGAGGGAGAGTAGATCTTTATGTGGCTGAAATCAGAAATTTCAGGCCTGAAATGTGAAAATGTTCAGATAATAAATATAAAGCCTTCATGCATGGACAGAGTTATTATAGTTTTATATTTTCTTATTAGTTTTCATTTTTATTTCATTTTGACTTTTTGTTCTTAATTCAGTTTAGTTTCAGTTAGTTCCCAGAGTGGATTTGCTCGTTTCATTTTAGTATTAATTGTTTGAAAATGTTTAGTTTTAGTTTAGTTTTATTAGTTTCAGTGTTAGTTTGAGTCTTTTTAAGTATTATTGTATTCAGGGCAGTTGCCAGAGCCAAGATTTAGGAAAATAAGTATGGAGATTACAATATAAACACAGAACTCCGTGAAATCAGTTGACTCAGTCTTGTAGACATCCAAAGTCTCAATGAACATGTCCATCAAAGCCTCATCAGGGAAGTTGTGATAACAAATTTTACCAAATTAACAAATACTAAAACTACAGATATCTCCTCTATATTTTTTATTTTATTTTAGTTAGTTTTCCAAATTCACAAAATCGTTTCAGTTAGTTTTAATTTTTTTCAGAAGTCTAGTTTTTATTTTTATTTTAGTTAACTAAAATGTTTTTTCACATTTAGCTTTAGTTTAATAACCTTGGTATGTTGCATATGAAAATGGCTCAAAGTTTATGTCCCACACAGAGCATGATTCATTTTGACTATAGAAGTATCTGTCTCCATGTTGTTTAAACCAATTAACCTGTGCTACAGTATGTTCAACTTTAACTTTTTTACCATCTTTTTTCAAAAAGACAATAACCTTCAGCATTCTGGATATTAAAGGTGGTCTAGCTTCAGCTCTCAGATCGAGAACAGGTTCTCCAGTTTTCTCGTCAATGCGAAACCACTTTGCACTTATACATGAGTTGGCATCGGCTCTATAGTCTGCTGATGATAATAACTCACCACCTAGTATATATCTGTTGAACTGTGTGCCGTGGTAGGACCCTCATGTCATGTTAACTAATGGTGGACTCAACAGCAGGACTTAAAGAGACTGAATCTCTAAACAAGTTTATTGACAATAAAGGCGGTAACTCTGAATGGAGGTTCTGAGACAACGTTGGGAAGCCAAGCTGGCCACAGGGAGAAGATTCTAGGGCAGAGGAGAGAGCAGTTAGTCCCGGAAGGAAGCCTCCAATGAGAGTGTCCAATGAGAGAAGTGAACAGTATTATATGCGTGTTAATCGGGGAGCCGGATAAGCAGTCCAGGGGGAGGAAGCTACTGGTTGCTTTTCCCAGGAGACCAAGAGCGATGGAGGGTGAGCAGGCAGGCAGGTTGCAGAGGTAAGTGATCCACTGATTATCCACAGAAGGAACAGACCAACCTGACGGAAAGAGGTGAGAGGTTCTGACAAGTAGTCCACGCTTTAACCAAGGAACCCGGAACTGGAAACAGGGAGACAAACAGGTAAGCATAGAGACACTACTGGTTTGCAGGTGAAACATAGGTGAGCCTGATTACCACACGAAGGAGGCAGATAACCTGGCGAAGGCTGGATGCTTGGGCTGGTTCTTAAATGCAGACTGTTAATGATGCTGATGAACATCAGGACGGAGAGTCTCTGCTCAGCTTCTCCAGGCCTTGGGGAGAGTTAGAGATTCCAAAACAACCAGTGCAGGACTATGACACCCTCTATGTACACAGTCATTTTCATATAAAGACCTAAACATCAAAAGCAATGCTTCATAAGAAATACCACCATATTTTGAATTGAATTGAATTGAATTGAATTTTAGAGGTGGAAGCAGTGTCTCTAATGTGCTATCATATCTAAAATCATGCTGAACATTATCACTTTCTGACAGCATCTTAAGCCTGTTCAACTGGTCCATGAGTAATATGTACCTTTGTTGTGATGGCTTCCTTTCAAAGAACGGAGTAACAGAAGAAATCCAAAGAATCCCGAATCCAAACTGGTTGCTGGTTCCATAGAAGAGGGGCCTGAAAGCTGAAGGCTCTGCCTCCCATTCTACTTTTAAATACCCTAGGAACCACAAGTAAGCCTGCAGTCTGAGAGCCAAGTGCTCTATTGGGATAATATGGTACTATGAGGTCTTTAAGATATGATGGGGCCT
>VUQI01031171.1:0-12029 GCA_015106735.1 Paratilapia polleni
CATTCCAGTGTCTCTTGAATTCCAACACAAGCACACCTGTTTCTAGCTAATAAAGTACTGATGAGGTGATCACCTGAACCAAATCTTATTTAATGAGGAAAAGTATAAAAACCACTGCTGTGATTAATTTTTTAAAAGAGAAATTTTTTCTGTATATATATACAGCTCTGGAAAAAATTAAGAGACCACTGCAAAATTATCAGTTTCTCTGATTTTGCTATTTATAGGTATATGTTTGAGTAAAATGAACATTTTTGTTTTATTCTATAAACTACTGACAACATAACTCCCAAATTCCAAATACAAATATTTTCATTTAGAGCATTTATTTGCAGAAAATGAAAATGGTCAAAATACCAAAAAGGTCCAGTGTTTTCAGACCTCAAATAAGACCTCTGGTGGTCCTTCATCCACACCTTGATCGACCTAGCTGTGTAGCATGGAGCATTGTCCTGCTGGAAAAACCAATCCTCAGAGTTGGGGAACATTGTTTTCTTCCAGGATAACCTTGTACGTGGCTTGATTCATGCACCCTTTGCAAAGACGAATCTGCCCGACTCCAGCCTTACTGAAGCATCCCCAGATCATCACCGATCCTCCACCAAATTTCACAGTGGGTGCGAGACATTGTGGCTTGTAGGCCTCTCCAGGTCTCCATCTAACCATTAGACTTTATTTCAGTCCTCTATGGCCCAATCCTTATGGTCTTTTGCAAACTTCAGCCTGGCTCCTCACATGAATCAAGCCACGTACAAGGTTATCCTGGAAGAAAACTTGCTGCCTTCTGCTCTGACAATGTTCCCCAGTCAGAGAAACTGATAATTTTGGAGTGGTCTCTTAATTTTTGTGGTCTCTTAATTGCTGTATTGTGACCCTGTTGAAGAACTGTTGGATCGCCTAAAATCTAACATGTAGCAGTTTTTGTAGTGTTTATGGAGTAACTCCACTCAGCATGGCTCCAGATATCTAAAACACTGCCCACATCTTCGATTTTCATTAGCAATTCAAGTAGTTTTGGTGTTGTCCTCACTGGGGGAATTACATTTTAGATTTTGGGCTACCTCACTAGCTTTAATTTAAATAAAAAATGTTGGCCTTACAGGATGTTATGACTCAAAATATTAAAATCAAATCTATTAAACAGCTTTTGGCACAGCAGCTTGGGGCTTTTTAAAAGTGCTGAATAAGTATAATGTAAATAGGAAAATTCTTTAAGACAATGTCTGTAATGGCCCTTAACTCTCAACCATATTTACAACACTAAGGGGCGCTTTCTTGCTCTCTCATCCTGCTGGTTTACCCTGTGTAAGTTTATTGTATACATAAGAAAAGACCTGTTATTTTCTATAACATGTTACTATAATGAAAGAACAAATCAATGAGAGGAAGGAATGTGGCGAGAGGTGGAGATGGCAGAAATAGTCAGAGGGTGAAACAGATATGAGAAAGATGAAGTAGCGAATGAGTGTAAAAAGGTGAGGCAGCTACAGTAGCACCGTAACAGGGAAGAGAAGAAAGAGAGAAAAGAAGAAGAGACTGTTATTGGGTGTCATAGTCTGAGTCTGTTCTCTAAGAGCTAATAATATTTCTCCCCACCTGTTTCTCATACACACTACGAGACAAGGTGGAGAGGACACAAAGAGCGGGAGTCAATCACCTCAGATGTGTGTATGCTTGTGTGTGCGGTGGAAATCAGATAGCCGCCTGTATGCTTTTGTCTTGAGAGGACCTAATAATGTGTCTGTCAGAGCAACAAGGGCAAGAAAGATAGACTTATCCTCACACAGCAATACACACACATGCACAGATTATACTACACATAGTGCTAGGCACATTCTGATAGCAGCTAAAATATACACAGTAAACACACACATTAAGATAAGTTGAGTGTGAGTAATTCATTTCATTCCGACCTGTAGATCATCCAGAAACCCTCCGTTTCATCTGTGTATTCGTTCATCACTCCTTCTATTCATTCACCCATTTACAGTATGTCCATCAGTGGTAATCCACCTATCCAGCCTCCTCACCTTCATATTTTAGCTGCACTTTGATACCCACTGGAAGGCTATGATTTCCCCTTGGAGCGTGTGTCTGTGTGTGTTTAAGAAGCACATCTGAATTTCTAAAATGAATTAATGAAATGCTCAAGTGATTTACCAGTTGTGTGTGTGTGTGACTGCGTGTGTTTGCATTTGAATAACAGGCAAATGCAATGTGTCCTCTAAAAGTCTCTATTCGCTGATGTGTGATACATCTTCATTTTGCCAGCTCATTACCTTAGTATCACATGACAGTACAGTCTGTGCAGCACAGTTACGACAGAGCAGAGAGGTTATCGGCTGTTTTTCTTTATTTCTTTCATTGTATTTTTCCTTTTGGCTTTTTCCCTCCTTTTTTTTATCACATGCCCCCTTCCACCATAAAGTTTCTCCAACCTCGATGTGTCTACCTCTCCCTCAGTTGTTGTTTCCCACTTTCTCTTTGTCACACTGTCTTTGTTTAAGTTTTTTTCTCACAGCAGTAGGTATTAATTTCACAGTACTGTAAACATCATTAAGCTGTTGCGCATACATCATCAACTTAGCTGCTGGGTGGATCCAATCGGATATATCGTGAAATTAATTGTATGTTTGCTGACATTCCAAGTGTTTATTATTTTCTGTCAAATCATATAAGCTTATTATTGTAGGGATAGAAGAAAAGAAGTCTGAAAAGTTACATTTTAAAAAGACCTGATACCACTATTTAGGGCCAGTGATAATTCCACGGGAAAACATGTGGTACAGAAACTTCAAAGCGACCACTTCTCTACCTGTTAAGTTGCTCACCTCTTCCCCACATTGGTCAGGGTTCTTTTGTAACATGTTGCCCAACCTGAATTGACATTGTCTGGCTGATTGCTGTAGATATGTGCCCACCACAGTACCAGATTCATGCTAAACCATGTATTTACATGCACTTGTCTTTGCTGGTCTTGAAAATAAATAGCCATGTACTCACCTGCTGAACTAGTCACAATTTACACATTTGCTGTAGCGTGATTTTATTATTGTTTTGGTTAATATTGACATACACCATTAACAGTATTCTCTACGACAGAATGAGTTCGTATGGGTTGTAAATGAGATGTGAAATTGTATTCATAAAACTATAATCACAATATTTAAAACGATAACAAAAGAAGTGAACGACACAATGGCGTACTTCAGTTTCGCCCCATTGTGTTTTAACCTTTAGACTCTCTTCCTTTCTTATACAGTCCTTTTCCATTATCCATTTCTCTCAAAATACAATCACTTATACACATCTCATCTTCTTGCTTCCTCCTTGGAAACTGGGTTAATTTCCAGTCATTGTCAAATGTTTCCAGTGAGCCCCTTCTATTATTTATTTATTTAATTTCGCTTGCAGCAAGAAAAAAAAATCTCATCAAAGCACTGACATGTATGTTAAGATACATCTATAGCACAGGCAGTGTCTTGTGTTTAATAGCAGGGTTTCTGGATAATAGGCTAGTGGTCTTACTTTTGCTCTCTTTGATCTTGTAGGCGTGGATACGGGCAACATGAGGTAGGTATCTAGTGTGTGCATGATGTAGTTGCATGTGTGTTCTTTTCTATATTTTTGTTCTTTTCCTCTGGTATGCATTTGTGCCTTGCTTTGGTTTCTGTCGTTTTCTTTTCTGTCTGATGTAATCAAGGAGAAGAAGCATATACAGTATACAGTGGATATAATTGGCTTTATATCATAATATAAAGGACACTGCAGTACATTGATGCTACATATTAAAATAAATGTTAAAAATTCATCCAGTTTTTTTTTTTATTCCAATAAGCTGACTTTGAGTCTTTAAGCATCTCCCCAAACAGCTTTAAGACATGCTGGACACTTCTGCCAGCTCCCCATTGTTCAATGCATGTCATCAGCGTTGCTGTTGAATAAAAAGTCATCCAGTCACTTGGGCAGCACATGCATTTTCAAACTCAATTTAAGATGAAATTGAGTTCAAAAGTGACATCCACTATCTGATAAAAAGACATTGCATGCCCCTACAATCTGATTGATAGCATCAAATGAAAATGTATACACATATTGGATCCTGTGCTTTCTAGAGACGTTAAATGGGGGACATCAAGTATTGATTTTATGCTTCTAAAATGGTTGTATACATTTCTGAGAGAGAGCACTGAAATGCTTCCTATTTTTTTCTTCCATTCATCACTTTTCTGTCCCTCTGGTAGACGCAACAACTTCTCCGACCTTCTCTGCTCCGGCCTGAGGTACTCAGTTTCTCTTTTTTTCAGTGCTTATTTAATCCCTATGTGTGTTTATCCACTGGGTTTGTGAAAGCATTAATTCAGTTAAAGTAATCACTGTGAGTGTGTTTGTATAAGTAGTCGTGTACTATAAAATTATCTGTCTGTGTGTGTGAAGCTTCTAATAAACGTCTATCAACCTAACAGGAGTTATCAATGGAATCTGGTATCGATCCTGGCCAGGACTACTACACACAGGATTATTACAACTATGACCACGGGTTAGTACATCTCTGCACATCCTACGTATTGCATCTTTACACACAGGTTGTTTGTGCACATTTCCTTGTCCGTTTTCTTGTTTCGGTGTTTTATTTGTTTCCATTTAAATTTTTTTATCAGGCTTTGCGAGCTTTCAGATCACCTCTAACATTATCAATGAGTCTGAGAATAACAAATTTACAGTAATGCAGTGCTGTGTGGATGTGTGCAGCTCTATGCAGTCCAATGGCTGATGTTAGTGAGAAAGGGAAAAATAAGTGGAATAATAAGGAAACAAAAACAGAAAAAAAGAGAGGGAGAGAAAGAAAGAGAAAAACACAATAAATTAGAGAAAAATAAAGAATAGTTAGGTTAGGTTATGTGTAATTATATACATATACAACTACCAATAGTTAAAAATATAAGGAGGTGCTAGACAAAGTATCTTTGTCTATCATGAGCTAAGAACACCAGGATGACTCAGGATGAAGCCCTCATAAGGAGCAACTGTGGTGATTTGATGGGTCAATATCAGCCAGGTCAACAGTGTTTTTATTTTGTGTTCAATAAGTTGAACTTTTATCTGCTATTATGTCGTGCACTGGGGTATCTTTCTAGTTATTTCGACCAGTTTGTGCAGTTTGGAATCACCCCCAGACCAAACAGGAGGGAGCTGATCCAATGTAAGCATCCCCTGAAAGAAAACAGCTCCCAGACCCTAAAGAGGGAGTCTGTGACCTGACCTTCCTCCCCCACACCACCTGCTCATGAGAGTCCCCAGAGCACTTCTTCTGGAGCTTTCTGTTGTATCACACGGTTTTCCTAAGCAGATGGAGTTGCTGAGTTTGGACTGTTGTGCCAAAACATTTTGACCACTTGTAAACAGGGTTCAGGTCGAAAAAAAAAAAGAAAAAAAAAAGTGGTAAAGTAACAGCACAGTGTTGTGGTAGTCAACACTGTCACCTCACAGCAAGAGGAGCCTGGGTTTGAATCCACTGGCCAGCTTGGGCCTTGTGGAGTTTGCATGCTCTCCCTGTGCCTGTGTGAGTTCTTTCCAGGTACTCTGGCATCCTCCCACAGCCTAAAGCCGTGCATGTTAGGTTAACTGGTGATTCTAAACTGGCCATGAGTGTGAATGGTTTTGTGTCTCTATGTGTTGGCCCTGTGATAGACTGGCGACCTGTATGGGGTGTATCCTGCCTCTCACCCTATGACAGCTGGAATAGGCTCCAGCCTCACTGCAACCCTGAATTGGATAAGCAGAAGACAATGGATGGACTTACTTTACTTATTTACCATAGAATGTAAATCATTACACGATTTATAACATTAGTTTTTCATTTTACATATAAGTCTATATTAAATTAGAAGGACACACAGGAGATTTTTTTAGCAGCTTATTTAAATTTTACCACAAAGCTGATGGCAAAATTGGTAGAAAACAGCCTATTGATAATGTCATAAAATAAAATATGAATACAGGTAGAAATGTACAATCCTACAAGCCCGTTCTTCTCTGCTTGTGTTACCTGTTGAAGATCAGGCTTTGGCTTGGTATAAACACAGCCTAAACATCACTCTGAGTCCAAGGGCTAGCTGCTAGCTTTGTGTTGCCATCATGTATATAAAAAAGAATTGACTTTGCTTTTGTAGCCTCCTGCCGAGCTTTTATGTTATGTTTGCAGCAGTGGCTTATTGTTTCTGGACTGGGTAGCACAGTTTGCTCTCTACTGCCACAGTCTTGTCCCTTTAGTGCAATAATCTCTCTTCCCCATGAACTGAGGTCAAGCAGTTGTTACTCAGATGCATATAAAAATGTGTTTTTTTTCCCTCTATCCATTAATCATGCAGATAATTAAGATAACTGTTTGATTAGTAACCATAATGTGGTATGGTTATTATAACACATACTATAGTAATGGATTATAGCCCTGTATTACAGACAAATGTAATGTGATTACAGTAAGACATTACTTTAGAACCCTTTACACCCAGCACTGTCCATAGGTGGAATAATCTTGTTTACCTGTTAACAGTGGCTCATGTTAAAGTGTTAAAGGTATATTTTTCAATGAGTGGAAGGAAGAAGGTGTAAAGTCTTTAACAAGGGCCAGGCAGCAGGTTAGCAATGGTGGGTATTTACTAGGAGCAACAGACCACAACCCAGCAACAGGCTATTGCAGTCTAAAAGCCTAAATCTATCCCAGTCAATAGACTGTTGCACAAGTTGCAAAATATTTCACTGATGCTTAATGAAGGAATGTGCATCACAATCTGCTGCATATAGGGCTGCATTGCAGACCAGGCAGAGTCTGTCCACCCTCAAAAGCACTTACAAGGGGAATGCAAACATTGGAACTGGACCTCTTCAGCAATAGAGTTGCCTTTTTGTAACATCACATAGATGACTGATGAATGTTTTGGCTCATCGGTATATACACACAGGTCACTTTATTAGGTACACCTTGGTAGTACTAAGTTGGACCCGCTTTTGCCTTCAGAACTGCTTTCGTGGCACAGATTCAACATGGTGTTAGAAATATTACTCAGAGATTTTGGTCCATATTGACATGATAGCCTCACACAGTTGCTACAGATTTGTCTGCTGTGCATCCATGATGCAAATCTTTGATTCCACCACATCCCAAAGGTGCTCTATTAGTTTGAGATCTGGTGACTGTGGAGGCCATTCGAGTACAGTGAACTCATTGTCATGTTAAAGAAACCAGTTTGAGATTATTTGAGATTTGTGACATGGTGTGTTATCCTGCTGGAAGCAGCCATCAGAAGATGATTAGACTGTGGTCATAAAGGGATGTGCAACAATACTCAGGTAGGCTGTGGCATTTTGAACAATGCTCAATTGGAACCATCTAAATGTCGCAGCAGAAACTGAAACTCATCAGACCAGTCAATGTTTTTACAATCTTCTATTTTGCCCAATTTGGGTGAGCCTGTGCGAATTGTAGACTCTGTGTCCTGTTCTTAGCTGACAGGAGTGGCACACCGTGTGGTCTTTTGCTGCTGTAGCCCATCTGCTTCAAGGTTCAACATGTTGTGCATTTAGAAATGCTCTTCTGCATACCTTGGTTGTAATGAGGGGTTATTTGAGTTACTGTTGCCTTCCTATCAGCTTGAAGCAGTCTGGCCTTTCTCGTCTGACCTCTGGCATCGGCGAGATTTTTGCCTTGCATTAGATGTTTGCATTTAATAAGCAGTTGAACAGGTGTACCCAACAAAGTGGCTGGTGAGTGTCTAGTTATTTCCCATACATCCATGATTTTATATCATGATTTTAACTGCATGGCCAGTTTTAATGATGAATTTGCCAATGGAGCCTTTTATTCATTTGTAAAAGGAAAGCTCAATAGGTCTTACATTACAGCAGCATAAACAGAATTGTAGCAGTGGACTTGCAGTTCATGTTTCTCTCTAGCACTGTAGTGTTTGTAGAGTTACAGAGCAATGCAGTATTTACCAACAGTGATACACAGCAGGGGAAAAAAATCTCCAGGAAATGAATGCAGGCCAACTCTGCTATGTTTCATCTCCGACCTTTGACTGCTACCAGTGATAGGAAGGGTTCCCTACAATAGATTTCCTCCTGCACGAGTCCTGCGTTCACTTAATCCAGCTGAGTGTCATGTCAACCACGTGGTAGCTGCTTTGACATCAAGCTGATTGCATCAGTCACACAGTGTGTTGGCTACTGCGAAATGTTGACACCAGCGACCTGCCTCACACCACACCACTCATGTATCCTTCGAACTACAGGAAGTCAGTAGATTTCAGGAAAGTGATTTTGTTCAGTGTGTGTGTGTCTTGTGTTTCTTGAAATTAAAAGCAATACGTGCAATATATTAAACACACACATCAGGTTAAAGTGTTCATGAACGAGCCTGAAGAAGACTCTTGCATCCCTCCTGTGTGTGTGTGTGTGTTATTCACACACATACACAGCTTTCCATCTGTGATGCATTGTGTAATTTTTATAATTTTAGCTGCAGACTCCCGAGAACTTGATTTTACACACCCACCTACGCACACTCATAAATGCACAGTGGAAGAACACACACACACATTAATTCTCTTATGGCAAGCACGTTCATTCACTCACGCATACAATCACTCAAATGCTCTCTTGCTCGTTCTTTCACACACATGCATAGTATACACACACACACACACACACACACACACACACAGCTAATTCTCTCTGCCTAGCTTTGCAATACTGTAGCAGCTAATCAGGCAGCCAGCCGTGGAAGCAGACAATAGGCCAGATGCTGGTGGCTTAGAGCAACATCCACAAACTCATGTCTGACTCTGTACGCACTCTGGATCAGAAAATCAGACTTTGTGACCCTGTGGGACTGAGATCTAATCACTTTGTTTGTTTCAGCTGTAAATAAAACGCGTAAGCAGTCTATGCAATCAAATACCAAACCACTTCTCAGGTTTTAGACAATGTTTCTCATTCCTGATTTGGGTTTTTTAAGAAAAAGACAACAAGCTTTACAGTATAGGCTTCCATATCGATAGTAATCCTTTTGGTAACCATTTAGAAACCTGGTTGGCAACCTTTTGACCTTTGCTTTCAACTTTCTTCAAAATATGAGGCCAAAATGGGATTTTCCCTGCATGTGGGAATGTAGCCATCTGCTCTTGGCATGATTCTGATTGGATTTATACAGATGCAGAAAATAACTTGAACCATTTGTTGCACAGGTCTAATGTTTTGATGATATGTTTAAAAATAAAAAATAAATTAAAAAATTCATATTGCCCTCTAGTCAAGAGTGAAACACTCAACCCATAAATGCTACAGAGCAATAAGGGATTAAATCTTGCTTTTCCAAAACTGTTATTGGCGTGGGTGTTGAGCAGTGTGACTGCTGTGTAGCTGATAGGAGCTGAGTTAGGGCACCCACATAAAAATATGAGGACAATAGAAATGTAGCAAGATTAGCTGGATGAAGGCAGAAAATACAAATAGATTAGTTGTAGTCATGTCCATCTTATTTTAGGTACAAGCTGCATTAAAGGGACAGTTTAAACCTGAAGTCATATTCACACATTTTTTTCTCTGGTCTTCTCTTTCCACCTACGTTATTTTGGTGTGAGTTTCCCAGTTTTGGAGGTATCAGCTGTAGAGATGACTGATGTCTCTTAAACATAATAGAACCAGACTGCACTCGGCTTGTGGTACTCAAAGTACCTAAAAAATAATATTAGATTTGAAAAACTCAGCAGCAGTGTCTCTTTCCAGAAATCATGACTCATTTACTTTGTTGTAGGAACTGTTTTCTTTCTACTGTCTACATCTGACATCCAAAAGAATAGTCCAGCTAGATAACATTACAGCTCAGCTTAGGGGGACACTGTTGACCTTTGCATCCCACCAAGGTAAGTGGACCTCTTGTCAGGGGAAGATGCACTGTCCGTTACGCACAAGCAGATGTAGTTTCATAGAAACAACGAGTTCCTACATGAAACTGCTCAAGAGTAGTGGAAAGAGACATTGCTGCTGATCTTTTCAAATATGTTCTTCTGGTGGTTTCAGCACAACAAGGCAAGTGCCATCTGATCATATACAAGAGGAACAGGTATTTATACAGACCAAAGGAACAATGTATAAATTAGATTTTTGCTTGAACTGTCCCTTGAAGACATTGGTTACATATTGGAAAATATATTGAAGGTGAGAAATTGGGTGAAACATCCTGCGTGTCACTCCCCCCCCCCATGTTAACTGTTTTTACTGTATTATATAGGTAAAGGCAAAAATGCCAAAACTTTAGAATGCTTTAATGCTTTTTATAGAGCTTTCACATAACTTACAAATTAATAAAACATGCACTAGCATAAATTTGAACACTTGGTTATATACTTCTCACTTCCTAACTCTATAGCATTTGGACCCCTGACTGGTGCGTGAACGCATTTAAGTCTCAACATATACAGTTAGGTCATTAAGTATTTGGACAGTGACTTTTTTGGGGGGGGGGGGGGATTTTGCCCCTGGACACCACCACAGTATCAATAACCAGCAACTGCTTAATTGGCCTTTGCAGTAATTTGGATCAAAAGACCGCTGTTATCCAGCAATGTCTACTCAGTGGAATTGGTAAACAAATGGTTAATATATTTCATTCTCCATCATGAGTCCCACCTCTTCAACCCATTATTGCTTAAAGGACTGGCTGTGCCACTTCTTGCTGTTGTCTGACAAGCTGTAGCTTCCTATGGTTGTAAGAGGATCCAAAGCATCTTCAACCATATATAAATGTATACTAAGTGGGGAACACACCATTCCTATACCAACACTTCTGTGCATGGAAAATCAATTTGCCTCTCCTAATAATTTAGTAAGGGACAGACACGGTCCATTTAAAGAGTCAGTTCAGCCCCAATACCTCTTATCTCTCTATTCATAAAGTATATTTATCCAGGTGAAGGAATCTCTTAAGTTGTTGCATCCATCTCTATGTAGATCTTGACAAACTTCAAAAACATATTCAAAATATGATGACCACAATTCATTCCACACCATACCACAATTTTTTTCAGCCAGTGAACTTTTACAGCATGCATTACTAAGAGTGCTGTATTGTGTTGGTCTGTTACTGTGGTGGTCACACACTGACTGATCATTTACCATTTGGAGAGCCACCAGAAACAGGCGCGCGACCCAGTTTGGTCCATTTAGGTTCTGACACATAGCTACAGAAATACTATGAAGTGCTGGCAGTGAGTGATGCTGGTATCTTGACGCTGCAGAAAACAATTCTCTGACTCAGTTTACTACTGCCCCCTAGTGGTGACATGGGGAGGGGGTGGAGTGACGACAAAAGGGTGAAATGATTGAAGGGAAGACAAGTGTTGAAGAAAGAGGGAAGAATGTGGAGGAAAAGACTGCTCAGAGGAAAGAAGGAGATTTACCTTTGAGTAATATCTCTGTGTGAACACTTCAGTTTGAGTCTGCAGTTTAATAATTAAAATCCTATCATCAGGTGTAAGAGGAGAGTTAAGACACACTACCTTTCTGGGGCCATACTGTTAGGCTTATAAATGTGACATTTATGTATTACCCAGTCTTTCTGTTCTGACCTCTCCATTCTTCACTCATTCTTTCTTCTTTTCCTTTTATCTTTTATCTCAACACACCTCTACCTCCTTTTTCTCTCCCCCTATGCCCATCTGTCATCCGCGTGCCTCTTCCATTTGTTTATTACTTTGCTGCTTAATTTAATGGGAGGGCAACTTCTCACCGGTCAACTGTAAGCAGAATGATTACACAGGGCAACATTTCTGCAAAGCTCTCTAAGTGAAGTCAAAGGACTTAGAGCAGATTTGTTACTTTAATCACACTGGGACATATTGTTTTCAGAACAGCATTTGAAAAGATGTGCTTTTTGACCCACTGGCTCTCAGAGTTGCTTGCTGCAGGGCACGGAGCCCAAGTAGTGATACACAACACGTTTTTTTTTTTTTTTTTTGGTCGGTGGG
>VUQI01031172.1:50596-61284 GCA_015106735.1 Paratilapia polleni
GTGGTGGGGGGGCAATAAGGCCCCGAGGGTGGGTATAGGGTTTTGGTGAGGGCTCGGGGGTTGGTGGTGAGGTGTGCTCGGAGAGAGGGCCCTGGTGTAATCTCAGTGCTGAATAGACGGAGCTCTTAATAGAATCCCGTCGTCCGGCTGCCACCGAGAGAAACAAGAGCTGTAATGGATGGGCTCAGCTCTAGCTCCCACTTTCCCCCCCATGACCCCTGCGTTGGTCAGAAGTAAGAGCTAAAGAAGCATTGTAGCCTCAGGCCTGATTGAATGGGGAGGGAAGGAGGTGGCGGTGGCGGTGGTGGCAGTGGGGGTAGAGGGGTAGCCACGCTGATAGACCAATTTCCCACTACTGCGAGCAGCAGGGCTTGATTGATGAGGGCTGGTGCTGGTGAGAGGAGGCCCATCACATGCGATCACATAAATACTTATTCAGCTCGAATTGGGCCTGACAAGCCTTACGACAGCTTTGTGCTGTCACAGATATCATTGGAAGGAAAACGCTCCATTAATCATGTGTAATTAACTTTTCCAAAGGAAGGTTCTGCTTGGAACCACTACTAACCCACTCAGTACCCAGATAAAAAATTCCAGCATCTTAACTGGGATTGGAGAGGGTCTCATTAAAAACTAGAACCAGTTTCCCTTGAGCCACTCCGTTTGTACAGGAAACGGCTTCATTAGTATCGGTTTAAGACTCTAATGGGCTCAATACAAAGCCTCCTCTCTCAAACCCAGCCGTGTTCAGTGGCCTTACAGTGCAATATCCTGTGAGCGCGCATGCCCATAATGTTCTCTGTTTGAAGTCAGAGCAGAACCCATCTGAACGCCTGCCACTGGTTAACTACCTTGACCCTCCCATAAAGTAGTGTGGAGGAGTGAATGTTGGAGAGCCCAACAAGCTACGTGGTGTCATTTTCTCTTTCTGTCTCCCTGTCTCTAGGTAAAAGGTACCCTACCCATGGGAGTAAACTGGACCAGAGCGCTTTTGTTTTAAAGCAAATGATCTGCCACACATTAGGAATAACACAAACACGCATACACAAACACACACAAACTGATGAATGCACAGACCGACCACAAAATCTAATCTGATCAGCAGCCCTCCCTTAGGATTCTAATGCTGCCCACCTGCAGCTCTGTAGCTGCACAGATGAATGTAATGTAAGCAGCTGGAATGGAGAAAGACAGAAAACAATAAGGGGCTAAACAACTATGTACCTTGAACTGAAACTGGATTCCAGGTTCTTTCAGGAAAATCAGATATTATCTTAGACACACTGAATGATTAGAAAGTACAGTATGTTCTACAGTTACAAATGCAAGACAACTCATAGAAGGAAGCTAGTAAGTTATGTCATTACATGGCATCAGTAATCATTTTCACCAAGCACAGCGTGTGACTCATACAGTGTGTGTGTGTGTGTGTGTGTGTGTAAGTGTAATTGTTCTACAATCTTAAAATAACTGAGGGTGTTAAATTCAGGTGCAAGGAGTATTTTCTTAAAAATGTACTGTCCCAGTGGAGTGGTACTCAGAATACAGGCATGGTCTATTATTTCAACACACATCCTGTTTTTATCAAGTGCGGTGTTGGCTCTTGTAGGCATCTGTTTCTCCGATGGAATTCAGACTTAGTCATGACATGCTTCAGTGCACGTTGTTCATTAAATTATATCGTACATCTGAGTGGAAGAGGCTTATGAGCAAAGTTTACATTTTGCCAGACATGGTTAGCCATCAACATCACACACACACGCACACATAACCTAGCGAATTCAGTCATCTGTCCTCTCCTCACTGGTCATCGATGGTCATTTCCTCCAAACATCATCCTCACTATTGCAGAGACTTGAATCATTTCCTTCCTGATAATTAGCTCTGTCTGGACATCTGAGAGGAAGAAGATCCACTACAACTTATTGAACTATTTAGAAAGATACCACATAACAGCACAGTATGTTTGGTGTGTGCATTGTGTGTGTGTGTGTGTGTGTGTGTGGTTGTTAAAGAAAGTTATATAAATGGAGCCAATGCCCAAAGAGAACACTACCCATCAAGAAATCAGGGTTACATGGACATGAGGACGGCACAAATGATTGGAATCTTTGTGAGGTACATGGTGAGGAAAAACAGCTTTAATTATTGGCTGCCCTGGTCATCTCTCCAGAGGATAATTAATTAAAGCTAAAGTCCTTAAGGTGCCTATTCAGAGTGTCTAAACTAAATTAAAGGCCTGTAAAGCAAACTAGTGACAGATACATTTATCATTATGTACTTTACACTGATGAGGGACTTTTTTTTTTTTTTTTAAAGTTAACTCCCTCTTTAAACAATCGAATGTCAATTGCTTTATGGTGTGTACATAGTTCTTCAATAATATGTTGATTTGTAGTATGTTTGTAATCCCAACTGGCAAAACTTAACAAAATATAAACTGAGTTTAGTGTGCATTTGAGTGAAATTGATGAATTTTTATGTTATTACACTGAAGATATTTCACACTTGAACTTTGGACAGTTTTGGGGGAATCAGGTTGGGATATAATCCACAGTTTTCCTTCATCACATATACCACACAGTAAGAAATAGTGCACCTCAGATGTATTCGAACTAGTGGAAATACTCTGCGTGGTTTAGGCGACAAAGCTTTCTGGATAAAGCATGCAGGAGACAGGATACCTGATGCTGTAGATGTAAATGCACCTGCCTATTATCTGTGTGACTTTGTACTAGGGAGCTGGCAGTTTAAATATCAGCTAATGTCCATTCCAACACAGGTGTAGAGACCAGTCAGTCACCACCCCTTGCAACCCAAAATCCTTGCAACCTTCAGCAACTGCTAAATTCTGAAATTCAAATTTTAATTCGCTGGGTAGTTGGCATCAGGAAATACATATTTTTCCCTAATGACTGCTGGTTGCCAGGGGGGGGTCACAAATCAGTCTCTAGGCCTGTATGACTTTGGCATTAGTTGGACATTTGTGTTCTTACATGCATCTCTGCTGGAATAAAATGGCTCAAGTTAAGATGAATTGTACTTAATGACAGAAATTCGAAAATGTGTTATTTTAAGTGTCAGATCAGTCCATGTATAGACCAGTTTGCTCTCTGTTGTTTCCTGACACAATACATCAGTCTCATTAGATAGAAGTTGTGGAATTAAATTGCTACCATCACGTTTGTGAGATTGTCCTCATCCCTAGAGCATCAAATCCTGCTGTGAGGTAATATTAAGATCGAAGTCAACACCAACTCGTCATATATGAATGCTCGATCAGGAATTTAAACACAATGAGTACCCTAACAGGCCTCATTTTTCAATATGCAGGGTTAATCTTGTGAAAGAGTATTTTAACCCAAACCACAATCTTTTCCTAAACACCTCATGGTAGTTTTAGTTCCTAAAATGAACCAAATAGCAAGTAAAAACAAAGGAAAACAGCGAGGGGAAATGAAAGCAATTATAGCAGAATTTGATGCTCTAAACACAACAACAGGTTGGGATTCCACACAAACCCAAGTCTTCTTTATGCTCCTCACATCTGTATGAGGATAAGAAGCCCGGGGCACTAAAACAGAGCCAAGGAACAGACCAGGTTGAGGAGAATGGCTTGTATTAATGAACAGATGAGGGGTGACAAAAAGACTTGGGTAACAATCTCACAGACACAAATAAGAGCAAAGTTAATTCTGGAGCCTTGGGGACAGGTGGCTAAAGACTACACGCAGACAAGGAGAGAAGTGAAGAAGAGGAAGAGTGGAGGAGTGTGATAGAAAAGAGTGAGTGGGTGAAGGGTCAAGTACATTCACTCAGTCCAGTTTGACTTGTATACAGCAGGGAGACAACAATAAGTGTTGGAGCCTTGAAGGGAGCACAGCTCATCTGCTCTCATGACGGCCTGCTTCTCACTCCATAGCTGGGCTTGAGCTCACTTATTACCAACGTTGCCCTCGTTCTCTCAAAACTGTATTTAATTGACAAGCTTCATGACTTTTCTGCTAGACGTGTTCATAAACTGTTCAAAGAATTCAAATTGCCAGATGACACAATAAGACTGCCTAATTCTCATTGTAAACATCTGGAGTTGGCCTTGGGTCTCGTAAGTCTCATTTGGCACAGTTGAAGGAAAGTAGTGACTGTTAAAACCCTTTAAAATAAGCTATCCTCAGTCAACTGGAAAGGGGACAGAAGACTGCCTGAAAGTCATTGGTGTTTTTTTTCTCTCTCATTCACTGATAGAGTATATCAGTGAATGATATATTCACTGATATATTGTAGAACAGGGCACTGGCAAAGCTCATGTCTTGGGTTGTCCTCCTGACCAGGCTTAGCCCCCTTCAGATAGATACTAAGCTGAATAATGGAAAGAGGAGAGAAGAGGCAAGTGAGGAAAAAGAAGGCCTTCTTGGTAAAATGGTCTCAGTGTTAATCCCGGATTTCAGAAGAGCCAGAGTCATCACCTCAGGACAGAGAGACTGAGAGAATGAGGGTAGGCACAGAGGTGAGGAAACGAGAGATGACTTTAATAAGAGATAGACAGGGAGATGGAGAGGAAAGGAAGGAGGCAAGGAGCGCAGGCTACATTCCTGTGGCCACAGCTGTGGGAGCTGCAATCACTAAAATGTAGCGCTGTCTCAGTGCTGGAGATTTCTGGACATGTTACAAACGAAATAAAACAGCACGACATGTCTGTTTTTTGAATCAAAGAGGAGACTAGCAATCAACATGCTGGGGTTTACACTACCTCCCTCCCTTCTTCGTTCTTGTCCTCCCTCCATCCTTCTCTCTGGCTGACTGTCAGTCCCTCAGTGGTAGGGATGACCCCTTCTCTGTCTCTATATTTGCCCCTCTTTGTTCACCACTGGCCAGTTAAGGCAGGCATCTGAGACTGAGACCATCGATCATTGGCCTGACAGCGGGCCCCAGGCAGAGATGGCCCTGTTATTTGGACTCTGTGATGACTTCCTCAAAAAGGGGCCCCTCCTTCCCTCATAGGCCTGGCATGGTTGAGGTTTGGTTTGGAGCCTCCATACCTTCTCTGTATGTCCATAGAAAACACATTGAATTCACTGGCCGCATGTTTGGGTCACGCTAGGGTTAGCAAGACAGATAGAGTGTGGAGTGGGAGTAAAATAGGTTGAGAGAGCTGCAAGCTTGCTGTGCATGAAGTTACTTGGTAGCTTCTCCAGTCCCTTGGAGCAATGCGATGAAGACTTTGGCAGTGGTAATAACAGAAGTCAACAGACTACATTTGAAACAAAGAAAACAAAAAGCAACAGTTGGAGTGCCTCATTTATGGATGTGATTTGTCTCTGTTCTGTCAGACAAGATACAGCAACAGTACATTACGAACACTTTAAGCTATTATTTGGACCTATGTGTTTACTTGATCTAGGTTTGCTCCCCTCCTTCTTCTCACATGACAGTGCTTGAATGTCCTCAAAAAGACCATAAAATGCAAGGTTTATGTCCCCCAGTTTACTGTGTACTGTTTACTGCTTTACTCCTCCAGTGCATCTCTTCCCATCATTCTGCCTCCTCCTTAACTCTTCAGCTCAACACCCCCTCCCCTCTGTTCTCTCTTCTCCCTCTCCACACTCCATCTCATGCACTAGACAGCGATTTAGTAGACCAGCAGTTGTACCATTGTCTTGCTGCTCACATCGCATTATCATTACAGCTGGCTATAATTGAAAACAGGAGTCTTTCTATTAGGCTACATGGTGACACGGGTATCTGTCTCTTCTGATATTCCCACACTGGCTAATTTCCCCCCTCATCTGCATTCAACAGAGCAGAGACAAGAGAGCATGACAGTGGATATGGACTGCGATCCGATAACTCTATGCAGACATATCCCTCTGATGTGCCCACACAATAGTTTGCATAGTTTACATACCTTTAAATATAATTCAAGAAATGTATAAAACTTAAGCGGGACAGAAAAATTCCTTACAGCACACAGTTGAGGTAAATAGTCTAAAAAAAGCACAAATTAACTCCCAGTCATATCACAGGATTAAATATATTTAATCCTATGATAGCTGAGAATCACCCCTTCCATGTTTCTTGCCTGTTTCTTTGTGAAATATCTATCAAAAGACCTTAAATAATAACTTTCTGGCATAGATTCAGTGCAGTAAATGCTTGCCCTAATGCTAGGCCTGTCTAACAAAGGGTGCACACACTTCATTAGCACTGTCCGTGAGAAGGAAGGAATCTTACACATGGAATCACTCCTGAGCTCCCATCTCAGGCTACTGCTGTGCAGAGCCGGGACTTGCTGGCTTCCTTCCTTCGAAATCCTTCTGGCCCCTGCCTAAATACAATGCACAATTTGTTCATATCCCGCACCAAAGAAAAGGGAGATATACAAAGCGCAGGAGATAAGGTTACAAACTGTCCTTGCACTCACAGGTGTGGAACTCTTAAAGCATTAAAAACAACATTTAGTCCCCCACCCCATGGCACTACCACCTCCTCCTGCACCCAAGCTTCCATTCAAAATAAAAGAATTGATTTGAAGGATCAATGGATGATGATGAAGAGGAGGGTAAAGGATGCGTGTGAGTTAATACCTCTCCCTAGAGTTGTCTAGGGAGTAGATCAGCTAGCGCTGTTAGTGGGAATTTAGTAATTTCTTCATGCATTTACAAGTCCACGCACAAACCAAAGAGAGCTCATTTAGCTTCTGTCTCACATTGCATCACGCTGCTCTGCACCTTAACACTAACACTTCCCTTAGCGCTCTCAAACTCTCTGTCTTGCCCTATTTCAATGGCATCAAATGACTGGGGTTGACAAAAGAAGAGAGGGAGTGCTGCCAGCTGCCAGAGTCTGGTCATGAATGTCCACCCCACTACTATAAGCATGTCATCGATTCCACAACCTTCCAAACAGTTACTTCATTCTACTAATTTACAGAAAGTAACTAAAATACTCTTTTTTTAATTATCCTCCCACAGCTGAGTATTTATTCAATGGTTCTATGAAGCACATGGGTTTTGGTGCCTTTTTAATGCTTTTTGTACTGAAGGTGGAATCAGTCTTTGGGTTTCTTTAAACATTAGAGCATTTACTTAGCATCACTGTACTATTTTGTCTTGCACTGTCTTGCTCCACCATTGCTTTCTGCCTGCCTCCTTTTTGGGTTCACCCAATCCAACCATCCATCAGTCCATCCCCCCATTTATCCATCCACTTGTTTGTCTGTCCATCCGTCTTCACCAATATGAAGAGCTTTAATATGATGGGTCCTTGGAGTCCAAGTGGGGCTCAGTCATTTGCTGTCTCTTTCTCCATTACTCTTTGCTATTGGTCCCCTGGGTTGTCCCAGTGGCTGCAGAAAGACTTTAATTGGCCGGTTGGGATGACATTTTTTTTCCTCCTTGTGAATAACTTGCTGTCAGTGGTGTGTGAAAAGTGGAGTGTTGTTTCTGTTCTTTTCCTCCACTGTTATCACATAAGACTTTATCTGAGATGTAATTGCACACAAGTGAAGTAAGTGTCTTGGAATTATCACTTGCATACTACATAACCAAAAAGAAATGCATAAACTCCTCTGTCCTCTTTATCTCTTTCTGGCATGCACATAAACACACTCAAATGCAAAGAATTTGGTCACGTCTCACACCTGCTTTCCCCTTGACTAGGTCACTAAGTCCATATCTCTCCTTGGTGGTGTGAACTGTTGGTGAATCACTGTCAAATATTGTCTCAAGATTTTCTCTCTTTCGTTCCTCATCTTTCTGTGTCTTTGTCACTAAATGACTCTTATCAAGGCCCTTTCTTCCCTCGCTCATATCCAAAGGAGAAGAAGAAAGAGAGCAGAGTGCCTTTCAAAAAACAGAACAATGACACTTCATTGAGACCACTGGTCTGTGTACATTCCACAAACTTGAACAATAACTTATCAGAGGTGAAAGGAGGAAGGGCAAAAAGAAAGAGAGCTCATGTGAAAGAAAGGATAAAAGGCAAAAATGTGGGGAAATAGGGGTAGGGAGGTGAAGAGGTGATCTGTGTGTATGAGAGATCTGCTGATTTTGCTTCCCCAAACCCTCTTGGTCTCGGAGGTCATCGTGAGGTTTCTTGAAAGGTGGGTGGGTTGCAGATGTCAACAAACTTGGCGTGTGTGTCAATGTTGATTTAACATCTGTTACTTTCACACATAAAATGAATGCACGTATGTGTTAATTTTTAGAAAATAAAAAGCAATTGAGCGGATACATATATATAAGCGCCCCTGGAAGTCTTTATTATATGCCGTCTTGTTCAACTTGTAAATTTGCTCTAAAGCAAAGCGCTGTAAATTTACAAAAGATACGTGTAACTTAATCTGAAAGTAGAGCTTGTTGGCAAACTTGATATTAGAATTTAAGGCTGTTTCTGTAGGGCTGCAGTTCAAAAGAGATTAGATATGGACTGTTTAGTCATGCAGCCCTTGAGCCAGAATCAGTTGTGAGGGAGATCATTCCAAAGGAAACAGGATCTCATCTGAGGTGATCCAGATCAGAGACCAGCTCGTAAAACTGTCCCCCCTAATGGATCACCTCACTGGAACACGTGCACTTGCACAGCATACATGCAAAGATGTAGTCTCACATTCACACTGATGTACAGTACTTCTGAATACATGTAAGCCCGGATACAACCATATAACCAAAGGACAACACACTCCCCTTTCATTTAAATCCACATACACACTGTCATCAACACAACCTGTTAGAAGACAAGTTGAAATTTAAGCTCATGAATCTATAATACACAAATTCAAGTAAATTGTTTACTGAACCGTGTCATATTTGCATGTGTGTTTCAGGGCAAACAGAGCAGTGTGCACTGCTCCTATGATGTGGATTGGCTCTCTCAGGGGATCACACACACACATTTACACCCTCACACACACACCAATAACATTCCCTCCTGCCCTCTTCAGCCAAGCCCAGAGCTTGACCTTTCTGTGTCACTCAATCCAGCAGGCAATATTTGCTTTCGTCATCATAAATATTAAATATGTACAGAGGCAAATATTTGGGTTTGGCAACCTCGAAGTGGTAAATGAATTAATGTATTCACATGAAGAGAGCAGGGGAGTCAGGATGTTCTTGCACACACATGGCCTTTCAGCTTTTCCAGCTCCTTACCGTAAAGGCCTGTCAGTGGTCACGCAGGGAAAGGCCCACAACTTCTGAGGAATGGCGTAAAAAAAGAGTCATGGTACATGACTCAAATTTAGAGGTCAGTGAGTGGTAAAGTTTTTTTCTGGTCTTTTCTGTTGTTATACTTTGTTACAACTTACACTGCATGATAAAAAGCAAATTTAAGAAATACACGTACCGTTTAAAGTAACTCCACCTATCCATGTAATACCAAAATGTTATCCATAGTGCAGAGCCAATAACAATAATTAAACTTTATCCCCCAAAACGACCACTACTCTACTCAGTATATACACTCAACCGCCACTTCATTAGGTACAGGTTCATTGCTAGTACCTGGTTCGACCCCCTTTTGCCTTTGTAACTAACTGCCTTAATTCTTCGTGGCACAGATTCAACAAGGTCCTGGAAAAATTTTGAGATTTTGGTCCATATTGACATGATACCTTCACACAGTTCCTGCAGATTTGTTGGCTGCACATCCATGATGCCAATCTCCCATTCCACCACATCACAAAGGTGCTCTATAGGATTGAGATCTGGTGACTGTGGAGGCCATTTGAGTACAGTGAACTCACTGTCATGTTCGAGAAACCAGTTTGAGATGATTTGAGCTTTGTGATAGTTCACGTTATCCTGCTGGAAGCACCCATCAGAAGATGGGTACACTTGGACATGGTCAGCAACAATGCTCAGGTAGGCTGTGGCATTTAAACTATGCTCAGTTGGTACTAAGGGGCCTCACAACATTACACCACCACCACCACCAGCCTGAATTGTTGCTACAAGAAGGCAAAGATCCATGCTTAATTGTTGTTTAAACCAAATTCTGACCCTACCATTGAAATGTCACAGCAGAAATCAAGACTCACCAGACCAGGCAACATTTTTCTTATTGCTTATTGTCCAATTTTGGTGAGTCTGTATGAATTGTAGCCTCAGTTTCTTATACTTAGCTGACAGGAGTGGCACCTGGTGTGGTCTTCTGCTGCTGTAGCCCATCTGCTTGACATTTTGTACATTCAGAGATGCTCTTCTGCATACCTTGATTGTAACGAGTAGTTATATGACTTACTGTTTCCTTCAATTCAATTCAATTCAATTTTATTTATATAGCGCCAAATCACAACAACAGTCGCCTCAAGGCGCTTTATATATTAGGGTAAAGACCCTACGATATTAGACAGAAAACCCCAACAATCAGACGACCCCCTATGAGCAAGCACTTGGCAACAGTGGGAAGGAAAAACTCCCTTTTAACAGGAAGAAACCTCCGGCAGAACCAGGCTCAGGGAGGGGCAGCCATCTGCCGCGACCGGTTGGGGATGAGGAGAAACAGAAGAGAGCAGAGGGAGACAGGACAAAAAAGGCACACCTATGGGAGAGAGACAGGGTTAATAATAGCTAATGATTAAATGCAAATGGTGTATAAACACATGGAGAGTGAAAGAAAGTGAGGAAGAGGAAGTGCTCAGTGCATCATGGGAAGCCCCCAGCAGCCTAAGCCTATTGCATCTTAACTAA
>VUQI01031175.1:7443-19054 GCA_015106735.1 Paratilapia polleni
ACCTTGTGACTGCCGCTGCCACACAAAGTCTTGGAAGATACCCCTCCCCTCCCCTCCCTGACGCATGCCGACAGAAGAAAGACGCTTCGGAGCACGTTGTGTGCGGGAGACGCGGCTGCTGCAGCGGCAATCAGCCACAACAGCAACATCAGCACCACAGACAGAACCTCGTGGCTCAGAGCGTGCTCCTCTGTAGGAGCCAAAACATCACTCTGACCGTCCTCTAACGGAAACCACCTTTGTCCTACTCATCAGTATGCGCATACAGAGCTGGGTGCGCATTACGAGCATCAGTCCCTGTAGCTACACATGGTGATTAACAGCCGCGACTGGCTTTCCCTCTAATTACACACTACGGTTATAAAGCGTATAGGGTTGTGGTTGTAAATCAGATGGTAATATCTGCCACTTCAGTGTTTATTTAAGCAGCCTGCTTCAACTCACAGGCAGCATCCGAGAAATAAACCTGTTGGTAAGCCTCGTTAATCCATAATTGAGTGTTTATTACCATTATGCGTCGTTAATTCTGCAGCGCATCGGGAAAATAACCTCCCAAAGCCCGATTGTCAAACAAGCGTCGGTGCCAGTTCACGCGTAAAAAAAAATAATAATAATATAGATTTCTTTCCTGTATTTAAAGGCAAATAAAACCAGCCGACACTGTGAGGCAATAGTCAGTATTTAAATTTCATCCTCTTATTTTAACAACATACCCAGGATGCAAGAAAGCTCAACAGTAATTAACGTAATAAATACATTTCATAACACGACTACAGGCTAATAATTGGGGTCAGGTATGAACATTTAGTTCCTATTAACATAGACTACCACGTTGTACTGTCTGGCTGGCTGCAGACAGCTCTGTCCAGCAGCAGCGGTGCATATGAAGGATGCTTCATTTGATCCAGCGGAGGCTGATGCAGGCATCAGAATCAGTATTCATGGTGGATCACTTCTCAGAGGTCTGATGCAAACAGTTGTCTGAACTTTGACGTTTGTTTTTTCTCTGACCAGTGCTGGGGAGCTTTTTTTTTTCCCCCTCCCCAAGGAAAATCAAGCCTACCTTTGTGACCACTCTGACACCCAAGATGTCAGCATGCACTGGAAAAATACCGAAGATTTAGAGGAATTTGTTGCACTGTTGGTGATTAAAGAGGAGCTGTGATGGCCGAGTGGTTAAGGCGTTGGACTCGAAATCCAATGGGGTGTCCCCGCGCAGGTTCAAATCCTGCTCACAGCGTTAACGTTCTCACCTGAGCACGTGATGTGTTTCTCTCGCACAGCAGACACACACAAGCCTTTGATGCTGGTTGCCCTTAATTATAGAAAACTGTTGCTAACAATTAAAAAAAATCATCATATCAACAATAATTACATGCATGTTTGTCAATTATCACACGTTCGGAATTAATATGAATTTGTCCATTGTGATTTAATATAGTAACTAATTTGTGACTTATCGTCGCGTTCTCAGACCTTTTTTGACATACCGCGAGATTAGGAGGAGACAGCAGCGTTCAGAACAGGTGGGCGCTAATTGAGTCTATCACCCTATTTGAGCGGAGGCTTTCTCGTTGATTAGTTTGTTTCCATTAACCTTTTTTTCTGAGAATGTGAAGTTTGTATTTTAAATATTTTTGTTTCTCCTCTATCAAAGTGTATGAAGCATGCCCATGAACAACAACCAGGTGAGTACAATCGAGGACTAGTCCTTTAGTTCAAACATCTAAATTTAGTCTTCGGGTGTTCCGCTCATTTGACATATAAACGCTAAAGAAATTAAAGCCTGTGTTTCTCAGTGGATTCCCTCATTGTATCTGGACTTGATTTTTTTGTTTCCTCTGTTTTCTCCTTGCAGAAAGGACCTAGTGCAGCTGCCCGGCTGGCCAAGTTGCCTGTCGTTCGTTCGGCTTGTGCCGCACTATCAGTCTTGTACACTGACACAAAATCCAGGCATCCCAACCTGACGTCGGCGTGTGGTGTGCTGGAGAGCAGCATGACAGCAGCCTGTTACAGAGCTTCACCTGTCATTGTTAAACTGGAGCCCCAGAGTAAGTAGCTACTGTTAGGACTGTTCTCACAGTGTAGTCTTTTATTGCCTAGGAAATCACATTACAGTGACAGCTGTTATTTAAATCCCCTATTAATTAGTACTGCCTTAGTCTATACCGAAAATGATGTAAACATCCCAAGGTGATGGAAAGGGTTTGGAGTAGTGTTTCAGCTCTAATATACCTAATGTTTTATTAGGATTTCTGTCACAGGATGAGCTTTCCAAAGTCTGGAGTGGAGTTTGAGAAATTTGAAGGTTGAAGAGCTCAGATGTTTTGACAAACACTTGTTAGTTTATTAGGTACACCTTGCTGGTGCAAGTTTGGACCCCCCTTTTGCCTTCAGAACTGCCTTAATTCTTTGTGGCACAGATTGAACAAGGTGCGGGAAATATTCCTCAGAGATTTTGGTCCATATCGACAAGATGACATCACAGATTTGTCGGCTGCACATCCATGATGTGAATCTCCTGTTCCACCACATCTCAAAGGTGCTCTATTGGACTGACATCTGGTGACTGTGGAGGTCATTTGAGTACAGTGAACTCACTGTCATGTTCAAGAAACTTGTTTGGGATGTTTCAAGCTTTGTAACATGATGTGTTATCCTGCTGGAAGCAGCCATCACAAGATGGGTACACTGTGGTCATAAAGTGATGGACATGGTCAGCAACAATACTCAGGTAGGCTGTGGCATTTAAACAATGCTCGGTTGGTGCTAAGTGGTAGTAGTGTGTGCCCAGAAAATATCCCCCACACCATTACACCACCAGCAATCTGAACCATTGATACAAGGCAGGATGGATCCATGCTTTTATGTTATTTATGCCAAATTCTGACCCTACCATCTGAATGTTGCAGCAGAAACTGAGACTTATCAGACCAGGCAATGTTTTTCCAATCTTATATTGTCCGATTTTGGTGAGCCCATGCAACTCGCAACCGCAGTTTCCTGTTTTTAGCCATCAGGAGTGGCATCCGGTGTGGTCTTCTGCCACTGGAACCCATCTGCTTCAAGGTTTAACATGTTGTGCATTCAGAGATGTGACCTTGATTGTAACGAGTGGTTATTTGAGTTACTGTTGCCTTTCGGTCAGCTCGAAGCAATCTGGCCATTCTCCTCTGGCATCAGCAAGGCATTTTTGCTTAGAGAGCTGCTGCTCACTGGATATTTTCTCTTTTTCAGACCATTGTCTGTAAACCCTAGAGATGGTTGTGTGTGAAAATCCCAGCAGATCAGCAGTTTCTGAAATAGTCAGACCAGCCCGTCTGACACCAACAACCATGCCACATTCAAAGTCACTTAAATCACCTTTCTTCCCCATTCTGATGCTCAGTTTGAACTTCAGCAGGTCGTCTTAACCATGTCCACATGCCTAAATGCACTGAGCTACTGCCACGTGACTGGGTGATTGGATATTGCTTTAACGAGCAGTTGAACAGGTGTACCTAATGAAATGGCCATATCTGTGCAGCACACAAATTATTCAATTACAGACAACTGAAATGACATTGCTAATTGATTATCAGATCTATGGTGTTTGGACAAACTGTATTCACTGGTATTTTTCCACAGTTTCTGTTGCAAATGATATTGCATGCAAGAGTCTTGATTGGCTGGAGGCTTCATTCCCTGTAGTTCTGTCACCCACAGAGGAGGTAATCTTTCCTTTCCTTTTTTAAGTGCTTATAAGAGCCAAAAATGTACACAGTGTCTGAAGGGATAAATGAAAGGATTTTATGTTCTGATTTCATCTTCCTGACTCAGATTGTTACCATTGCCAAAAACAAAATGCATGAGATTCAGGCTGTGATGAGCATTGCAGCCAGTGGAACCATGGACTATGTGCAGCATACAGTCATGGGGGTGATGAGCACGATTCACAATGGAGCCAACCAGTCACTTTTTGACAGAGTCATTGGTGTGGCCAGTGTGGGACTGGACACCGCTCTGAGCTTGTCGGAGGCTCTGACGGACCAAGTGCTTCCCCCGACTGAAGAAGGTACCTCATGAATATAATTTGGGGTTTCTGGTGTGAAATGGCTTAAAGTTCCATTTACAAGTGATTCTTTCCTTTCTGTCTCTAGAAAAAGCTCGCTTGATGGAAGGTTTTGAAGCGGTCACACTCGGGGGATGTTACCCTGAGCGATTGTTCTCACTCACCACTAAAGTGTGCGGGAGGATTTACCGTGAAGCTGGGTCCAAGATTCAAGCTGTTCAGGTGTGCTTAATATGTTTAAGACCAAAACTATGTAAAAGTTTGGATTTAATGCAGCTCAGTGAGATATTCTGGTGAGTCTGTATTGCTGAAGTTGGTTTATTTTGCAATGCTTTTCAATGCCACTATACAAGGGAAGAAGGAAAAAATATATCTTGAGATATATTTTCTTTACCAGTACCACTTCTTAGACAATATTACAATAATGCAACTCCAAATAAAAATTATGTAAAACATTTGCACCACGATTCTTTCAGCACTTCCTCACACGTGTTGAAATATGTTCTCTCACTCAACAGGTCATGGGGAGGTCTTCAGTTCTGGTTCAGAACCTGCAGACCAGCTGGCTGGCCCTGGTCTGCAGTGAGGGGCTGCCTCAGTACCTGCAGAATCAGGCTTTCTCTGTGCTTTTCTTTATCACGCAGATGTACAACTTAAACTGCCAGCCAACCCAAAAGGAGCAGTCTAATCAAGCCAGAACTTGTCTTGGTGCCGCTGAAGTCTCCATGCCTCAAAAGGGTGCAGTCCAGACTACACCTGCCTTCCGAAAGTGGAGGGCTACCAAGAAGTCTGGTTTTGGCAATGGATGTAACATTAAGGAATGTGTGCGTCGTTGACGTCATTTACTGTAACTATTTGATTATACCTGTGAGCTGAATTCATGTCAGATTACTGGCCTAAAATAAATGTCTGAAGATTCATAAGCTTTAGTTGTTTTGTCCTTTTGGTCAGGTGGCTGCTCAGTAAATAATCATTTAGCAATCGCAGAAGCTGACACTTAATTATATAAATGATTCTGCAACTGTTACTTTATGACCATTAAATACTAAGACACCTTACCGGGGTGGACTGAGACAATAATTAAGGCTGGGACATCCTCCCAGTTCATGCAAACCAGCGGACTGCTAATTTTGCAGACCCTACCTGCTGTTTAGGGCTGTTCACATATCAGATTTTCATTACATGTGACCAAATTATGGCCAACAAAAGAATTCACAAAAACTATTAGTCAAGTTAATTTTTTAATTGGCAAGTGAATCACATTTAAAATACAAGCGTTTGTACATAACTGTACAATGATTTTACACAAAGAGCAATCATTAGGATGTGTGCTAACATATCACTATGCAATTTTCAAATATCACGAATTGTGAATTTTGATAGGTATGCCGTGGATGTGGGTGCACCACTGAAAATTCACTAACAATTCGCCAATCAAAATGCATACAAATGTAAAAGGCCAGACGCACAAAAGGATTAGGCTGTGTTTATTAGGCAGCGTGAGATACAGTGAGCTCAAACTTTCCGATGTTTTTATATTGAAGTATCGAGTAAAAATGTAAAACTTTAAACACACTGAAAGGGATCACAAGCTACAACGATGTAAAACACACTTAGTGTTTTAGACTGACCTAGTTCCTGACGGGCACTTCTCAGTTTATTTTTAATTTAGCTGTATCTCTATTTATTCTGTCACTCTCTCCTACACCTTTCCTTTTTATGATTGACGTGTCTAACACTACCTGGTTCACGTGGCATGCTTCCTGACAGAGAGAAGCTGCATGTGCGCATTTATGCGCGTCCCTATGCGCTGTGGAGACTGCAGAGAGAAGGCGAGATGGTACAATACGTGTAACAGCTTAAAAAGTTTCTTGGGAGGAGTTTAGTTAGAAACCTTTGAGTTATCATTTCAGAGCTGCCTTTTAATATGATAGATGAGTAATATGTCTGCTAAACTCTAGTCTGTGATTCCAGAAATTTCCTGGGGAATTCAGCCAGTTTTCAGAATTGCTTTCATCCACAAATCTGTGGTATTTGTTGAAGACACACTATTGTTTAAATTTAGCTTTAAATAGGTGTTCCTGTCTACAGATACGTGCCTACTGGGGAGAGAGCTGGGTGATAATTTAGCATATGAGCCACTCTTACCTAATATGTCCAAACTTTCTTACCCTGCACCAAGCAAAACGTTATCGGTTGTGACACTGCACATCTTGGTCCAGCAGATGACGGTCTAATTTGAGTCCAGCCCCTACACACTGCATAAACCGGCCTTTATTGGAAGCGGGTTATAAAGCCCACCCCCTCCCAACCCACACACACACACACAGGTAGCCTGTATCAGTGCAGACTAAACACACTCCCTGAAGATGCAGCACCTGCTGTGTGTCCAAAATGGAGGAAAGTCCATACACACAAATCTGAATTCCATGTAAATATTTTCAGGACTGTCAATAAAAAGCAAAAGGAAATTTGTACATTTGGAAGATCCTTTAATTCTTCCACTTATCCAGTTCAGGGTTGCAAATGGACTGGAGCCTATCCCAACTGTCATAGGGCAAGAGGCGGGGGGTACACTGTGGACAAGGCTAACACAGACAGACAACACATTGACATTTAGGGTCAATTTAGAATCACCAATTAACCCACACAAGCACGGGGAGAGCATGCAAACTCCACAGAAAGTCCCCTGCCAGGTGGTGGATTCAAACCCAGGACCTTCTTGCTGTGAGGTGACAGTGCCAGGCACACTTTACAATTCATTTGTTATAAATGCTAATGACCAAAAAATAAAAAAGTGGAAGCATTTGGAGTTTTCAAACACCTGAATCAAACAGACATCTCCAAAGTAATGGTGATGATTTTAATATATTTCATTTTTAAAAGATATCTTAATTCAGAAAAACAAGTTTTCTTGGAATTTCCCAGACAATTATCCCATGAAGTCAGAAAAACAGGCCCTTTATTTTGTCAAGTGAATGCATTACACTTCCATACCATTCTACCCCAAAAGAGGTAATATTCTCCATCCTGACCTACAACCATTTGTTTAAATTATGCATGTACACATGTAATTAAGGGACTCACAAAAACTGCTTAACATGTGAACCACTGCACGGCTGTATAGATAGAACTGAAAATGAATGACAACTGCACAACACCGTTTCAGCAAAACAGGACTTTATTTGACTTTTGGATTTCACTTCTGGCTGGACTCTGATTTGGATGTGGATGCCCTCAGAGAAGAAAGGCGGCGCCTCTTGGCAATCTGTTCCTGGCGCTTCTCTTTGGCCTCCTGTTTACAAGAAGAAAAGCGTGTCAATCAAACTGCTTCCACATGTCCAAGTTCATGTCCCCTTAACATTTCACCACAACATGCTCTTTACACATCTTTCAAAATCCTAATTAACTATGTTTAAACAACGTTGTTGGCAACAACATGCAACTTCACATACCCTCACTCTGCCCATCACTGTCTTTAGGTTTGAAAGATTTTAAAATGCAAGGTGAGAGCAATTCAAACATAAGTATATTTAAGGAAATTAATTACAATATGTAGTAGTATGACACTCATTTAGAGCAATGCAATTGCTTTAATACAGTAGTTCCACTAATCATGCTAGTGGAAATATCACTAGCACAATTCAGATTTTCTGTTCAAGTATCACTTCATTTAATTTTGGTCTAAATTCAGACATCTCGTCCATGGGAACTCAAACTCGATGGCTCTGGGGACACAACTGGCAGAAATGTATTTGTCACATTATCTAAAGCACTAGAAAAAGTTTAGAGCTCCATGTGGATTGCTATATTTTCACTAATTGATTATGGACTAGGATAATAAAAGCCCAGACTAACACGTACCTTCATCCTCTTGGCCAGCAGCTTAGCGTACTCTGAGGCCTCCTCCTTGTTCTTCTGGGTGCGCTGTCTCTTGAGTGCGATGCGGCGGCGCTTGTGCTGCAGCACACGAGGAGTCACCAGTCTCTGGATCTTGGGAGCCTTAGTTCTGGGCTTCTTACCTGCCAAAGTGACAGGACAGAAGTGGTTCATACTGACAGTCCAAATTAATGTCAAGTGTGGTAATGAGGGTGAAGCAAAACGCTCCCATTTTGTACGTCTGCACATGTACTGTATATACACACCTGTACTGTACCTCCTTGAATTAAGCAGCTTCTAGAGAGCTCTGACAAATTCAACTTCTAATTCAATGACAACCAGTAACTTTCACTTTTCTGCACGCCAGAACCCTGCATTAACCAAAATCCACTGCTAATCCATTCCTGGGCAGAACATAAATCAGCCAAACTGAATGGTTTCAACAGTGTGCCGGGGAGCTAAATGCAGCTTTGAGTTTTGCAAGTCCATTTTTTAGCTTTTGTTCCCAATGTCAACTCCTTTACCCCAAATTCGAATGACCACGGGAGATCATCAACAAGACTGTATTCAACAATACTCCTGTTATTGACGAGTTGTAGGTAGCTTTGCTACAAATAAAAGGCCTTTTAAATACTGCTGTTGGACTTATTTACTTTGCCAGGAAAGCAAAATGCTGAAAGGTTTGTGTTAGTGTTTTTAACTAGGCCCAAAATACATTAACCTTACAGGCACAAACACCACCCAAACTATCAGGGATAGCAAGGCATTTAAACTGAGAACACATAAAGGCTTACACTAAAAAATTAATGTGTAAACTTACTTATTCTTTTCATGCACTGATCAGAATTCAGACAGAAATTTCTACCATTCAGTTTCAGCTTACTGAAATTATAATGCAGTAATGCATTGAAGCTGCATTATATAAACATTTGTGTTTGTATAATGCAGATATAATGCAGTCTTAAAATGTCTAAAGATGCACTCATTAGCAGAAGAGCAAACATTTTTGTTTTATCTGAGAAAAAAAAATCCTGCTCTTCAGCTTCAAAAGGAAGGAATTAAAAAGGAACTTTAATTGTGACTGCATATTCCACTACTGTGGAGTTTTTCCAAGTTAAACCAACTCTACGTCAAATATACAAAAGACCAAACTGAGAAAAGAAAGCACTTATATGCCCAACAAATCCCAGAAAGCCAAGCAGTGTCTCGACCTTGGCAGCACTTTAACAGACGGCTAAAATAATTATTTTAGTGAAACCTATTTTAGCTAGGACCTTAACCTTACTTTTAGCACATTTTGAATGCTGCAGTAACAGACAGCCATGTGGCTCGGGGAAAATTACATACATACAGTGATACGAGAAAACCTGTTGCCTTAAGTTTAAACTGAGGCCCTGTCTACACATAAATGGATTTATTGAAAAAAAATGTTTTGTTTTTTAAATCCGTTTTGGCCCTTCATCCACAAATAAACGCCATTTTAGGTCACTGAAGACAAAACTTTCACTTCCAGGGTGAAGGTTTTCACAAACTTCGTTTCTGGAAAACTGAGGAATCAAAGATTTTTTTTTCTTGCAACAACAAAGGTGTGTGCCTTTATCTCCTTTTCTGACGTCAGACTGTGCGCCATATTATTGTCTCTAGGCTTCTGATTGACTAACATTTCTTTACAGTTAGAGTTGCTTTGGCACGCTCTTGACAGCACTTTACATTTTCAAGTGGACGGAGATTTTTTTTTTTCCAAAACAAAAGCGGGAAAAAGTTTCTTTAAAATTAAAAAAATTTAAAAATACCAGCGTACGTGTAGACGTAGCCTGACAGTGGGAAAACAGCCATAGCCTTACCTTCTTTAGTCAGGGGTCTCCTCACAACATACTGCCTAACATCATCCTCCTTAGACAAGTTGAAGAGCTTGCGGATCTTGCTGGCCCTCTTGGGACCGAGGCGGCGAGGGACAGTGCTGTCGGTCAGCCCGGGAATGTCCTTCTCACCTGAGATTGACAACAGTAAGGATGATCAGTCAATCAAACTAATTAAAGATGATTACAAATTGCACTTCTAGTATTTTTAGTACCAACAGAATGTTCAACAATCCAGGACAGGACTGTGTAAAACAGGACAACTGACTGTCCTATTCATTGTTGAACAAGCTCACACTTGCACACCAATGAAGCTTTGTCGTCAAACACGACGGCCTCAGTTTTGACAAAACGAGACTAAGGCCTCATCACTTAGTACAGTTTTAAAGCTTGAAGTGCTCAGATTATACAAGTCATAGTCTCTTCTTTTTCCCGCAGTGTGCCAGCACTTAAGTCCCTTCACAGTTACAATAAGATATGATTTTATTTAAATAAATTACAAATGATTTTTCCACTAATACAGAAAAATAGTCAGCAAAACTTGTCAGTAAGATTATGCAAAACCCTACCGGCCAAATTTCATGAAACTTGGTGCAGCATTGGCAAAGGAACAACCCATTAAATCTAGGTGGAGATGTGAAACAAATTCTTTAAAAATGGCACTTGTAGTTTATGCATTTACTTGGTTTAGTCTTCAGAAGATCACATCAAACCAAAGCTCATGCTGCCTTATGAACCTCAGTTCATGCAGGAGTGTATTGTTACATCCCTACTTAAAATAAAAGCACTCAAATGCAGAAAGCCTAAAAATACTAGTTATATATCTTTTTTAATCATATTTTAAATACACTTATTATGGTACCAGTGAACACAATGGGAGAGCAATGCAGTTCAACCATCCACTGTTACTAGGACTGGTCGCATCTGGTGAGCAGCTCCACAGTTACTCTGGCAACACACACTGTCCCCCCTTAATGAATACAGGAAAATCAAAAAGGGTCTGCTGGCGTGCCATCGGCATCATTTACGGGTGACTTCAACAGATACCGGAAATAACGTGAGATATAAACGGCACGGAATACGTTACCCTTCTTGACGATGACCAAGTTGAGAACGCTGAGGTTGGCATCAACAATGCAGCCACGTACAGACTTGCGCTTGCGCTCACCAGTCCTGCGGGGACGGTAGCAGGAGTGGCCCTTGCTGAGGAGCAGGCGCACACGGCCGGTGGTCAGCACACCTTGCTTCATGGGAAAGCCCTGCTTGTCGTTGCCTCCGCTGATGCGCACCACATAGCCCTGCAGAAGCAGAGAGAGCGGCGTGTTACTTCACAGCCGCATTTACTTCACAGCCGCATTTACCCTGACATTTACCCCAGCATAAACCAAGTTAACTATATTAAAAAATTGAGAGAGCAAAGCTGTTTCAATCAGCCACGGTTATAGGGGCTGGTTGCATCTGGAAAGCAGCTCCACTGTTCCTCTGGCAACACGCTGTCCCCCCTTAACGACTATGGGTCAGTCAGAAAGGGTCTGCTGGTGTGCCATGCCACACATTTGTCAAAGCTTACACGCAAAGATTTATCAAAGCTTACCTTCCACTCATCTCCCAAAGGGTCAGCAGCCACCTCAGTGGCCATTCGCTTCTCATAGAAGGTACGCAGTTTACGCTCATCATCAACTTCAAGCAGTTTCTGGCAGCCAGTAGCGGGATATGAGATGTTCAGCTGAAGAGAAACAATTAACACGTTACTGGACGCACTTTTAGATTAGTTACACACAGGTCATAGCAGGTTCCCACAAATCTTAGTGCGGGTAGCTGC